>JARQOD010001985.1:0-86563 GCA_033576555.1 Oophaga sylvatica | reverse complement strand
GCCGCAGCCACAGAAAAAACTGGAAAAGGCAAATGAACAAACAACAGTGGCTCCAGAGGAACCGAGAGGAGCCCAAGCCCCCCCGGGGAGGGGAACCTGGCCAACCTCACAGAACTGCAGAGAAAAATGCAAATGGCAAGCACAAAAACAAAAAACAGAAAATATCTTATCTGAGAGCAGGAGAAGAGGCAAGACTCAGCAAGCTTCCAAGTGAACCAGGAAACAACGTTGAGACAAGAACAATTGATCACCGGCAACCATGATGGGGGAAACCTCCCTTATATCCAGCCAGTCTGTAATTCCTGATTGCCAATCCTCATTGAATGGTTCAGTACTGTTTGTAACCACCAGAGGGAGCTTCTGCTCAGAATTCATTTCTAAAACATTCATAACAGGGGCAGATCAGACACAGGAGCAGCATTTCCGGGGCCCATTATACACTGGTACATTATTAATGGAGCCCATTGTATATGGAGCATTCTTTTGGCCCATAAGACACTGGAGCATCATCCATGGGGCCCATCATGTATTGGAGCATTCTAAATGGGGCAGATCAGACACTGAAGCAGCATTTACAGGGCCCATTAAACACTGGTACATTATTAATGGAGCCCATTTTATATGGAGCATTCTTTTGGCCTATAAGACACTGGAGCATCATCCATGGGGCACATCATGTATTGGAGCATTCAAAATGGGGCAGATCAGACAGAGGAGCAGCATTTACGGGGCCCATTATACACTGGTACATTATTAATGGGACCCATGATATATGGAGCATTCTTTTGGCCCATAAGACACTGGAGCATCATCCATGGGGCACATCATATTTTGGAGCTTTCTAAATGGTGCAGATCAGACACAGGAGCAGCATTTACGTGGCCCATTATACACTGGTACATTATTAATGGGGCCCATTATATATGGAGCATTCTTTTGGCCCATAAGACTCTGGAGCATCATCCATGGTCCCATCATGTATTGGAGCATTCTAAATGGGGCAGATCAGACACTGGAGCAGCATTTACGGGGCCCATTTTACCTTGAACATATTAATGGGGCCCATTATATATGGAGCATTCTTTTGCCCATAACAAACTGGAGCATCATCCATGGGGCCCATCATGTATTGGAGCTTTCTAAATGGGGCAGATCAGACACTGGAGCAGCATTTACGGGGCCCATTTTATCCTTGAACATTAATGGGGCCATTATATATGGAGCATTCTTTTTGCCATAAGAAATGGAGCATCATCCATGGGGCCCATCATGTATTGGAGCATTCAAATGGGGCAGATCAGACACTGGAGCAGCATTTACGGGGCCCATTTATACCTGGTACATTATTAATGGGCCCATTATATATGGAGCATTCTTTTGGCCCATAAGACACTGGAGCATCATCCATGGGTCCCATCATGTATTGGAGCATTCTAAATGGGGCAGATCAGACACTGGAGCAGCATTTACGGGGCCCATTATATCACTGGAACTATTATGGAGCCCATTATATATGGAGCATTCTTTTGGCCCATAAAACTGGAGCATCATCCATGGGCCCATCATGTATTGGAGCATTCTAAATGGGGCAGATCAGACACTGGAGCAGCATTTACGGGGCCCATTTTATCCTTGAACATTATGGGGCCCATTATATATGGAGCATTCTTTTTGCCAGTAAAAATGGAGCATCATCCATGGGGCCCATCATGTATTGGAGCTTTCTAAATGGGGCAGATCAGACACTGGAGCAGCATTTACGGGACCCATTTATCCATTGAACATTAATGGGGCTCATTATATATGGAGCATTCTTTTGTCCATAAGAAATGGAGCATCATCCATGGGGCCATCATGTATTGGAGCATTCAAATGGGGCAGATCAGACACGGAGCAGCATTTACGGGGCCCATTATACATTGACATATTAATGGCCCATTGATATATGGAGTATCTTTTGGCCATAAGACACCGGAGCATCATCCATGGGGCCAATCATGGATTGGAGCTTCTAAATGGGGCAGATCAGACACGGAGCAGCATTTCGGGGCCCATTATACCACTGAACATTAAATGGGACCATTGTATATGGAGTATTCTTTTGGCCCATAAGACACCGGAGCATCATCCATGGGGCAATCATGGATTGGAGCTTTGAAATGGGGCAGATCAGACACTGGAGCAGCATTTACGGGGCCCATTATACACTTACATAATAATGTGGGCCCATTATATATGGAGCATTCTTTTGGCCCCATAAGATACTGGAGCATCATCCATGGGCACATCATGGTATTGGAGCCTTTGAAATGGGGCAGATCAGACACTGGAGCAGCATTTATGGGGCCCATTATACACTGGCACATTAATAATGGGCCCATTATATATGGAGCATTCTTTTGGCCATAAGACACTGGAGCATCATCCATGGTGCCCATCATGTATTGGAGCATTCTAAATGGGGCAGATCAGACATGGAGCAGCATTTAGGGGCCCATTATACACTGGTACATTATTAATGGGACCATGATATATGGAGCATTCTTTTGGCCATAAGACACTGGAGCATCATCCATGGGGCCCATCATGTATTGGAGCTTCTAAATGGGGCAGATATCAGACATGGAGCAGCATTTACAGGGCCCATTATACCTGAACATATTAATGGGACCCATGATATATGGAGCATTTTTTGGCCCATAAGACACTGGAGCATCATCCATGGGGCCCATCATGTATTGGAGCTTTCTAAATGGGGCAGATGATCAGACACTGGAGCAGCATTTACGGGGCCCATTATACCCTTGAACATTAATGGGGACCATTATATATGGAGCATTCTTTTGGCACATAAGATACTGGAGCATCATCCATGGGGCACATCATGGTATTGGAGCATTTGAAATGGGGCAGATCAGACACTGGAGCAGCATTTACGGGGCCCATTATACACTGGTACATTAATAATTGGGCCCATTATATATGGAGCATTCTTTTGGTCCATAAGACACTGGAGCATCATCCATGGTGCCCATCATGTATTGGAGCCTTCTAAATGGGGCAGATCAGACACTGGAGCAGCATTTATGGGGCCCATTATACACTGGCACATTATTAATGGGGTCCATGATATATGGAGCATTTTTTTGGCCCATAAGTCACTGGAGCATCATCCATGGGCACATCATGCATTGGAGCATTCAAAATGGGGCAGATCAGACACTGGAGCAGCATTTACGGGGCCCATTTTACCCTTGAACATTAATGGGGCCTATTATATATGGAGGATTCTTTTTGCCCATAAGACACTGGAGCATCATCCATGGGGCACATCATGTATTGGAGCTTTCTAAATGGGGCAGATCAGACACTGGAGCAGCATTTACGGGGCCCATTATACCCTTGAACATTAATGGGGACCATTATATATGGAGCATTCTTTTGGCACATAAGATACTGGAGCATCATCCATGGGGCACATCATGGTATTGGAGCATTTGAAATGGGGCAGATCAGACACTGGAGCAGCATTTACGGGGCCCATTATACACTGGTACATTAATAATTGGGCCCATTATATATGGAGCATTCTTTTGGCCCATAAGACACTGGAGCATCATCCATGGTGCCCATCATGTATTGGAGCCTTCTAAATGGGGCAGATCAGACACTGGAGCAGCATTTATGGGGCCCATTATACACTGGCACATTATTAATGGGGTCCATGATATATGGAGCATTCTTTTGGCCTATAAGACACTGGAGCATCATCCATGGGGCACATCATGTATTTGTCATGGGTGTATCGCCACGAGGATCGTCGCGATTACACACTCTGACTTCTCACAGCTGAGTTGCTGTTTCTTTGTGTTTGGTAATGAGGGAGTTAATTTTACCTAGCTCTTTGCTAAGACTAGGTCCAGCCTCGCCCGGCTGCTTTTGATTATGTTCTAATTAGATTCCTTCATATACCTGCCAGTCTGCTTGTTAGATGCCGGTGAAAGCATTCATGTAGTCTAGCAGACTGGATCGGTTCTGAGAATACTTAAGCTAAGAGCTCCTTAGTTGTTTTTACTCTTACAGCTTATAGTTTATCTCTGAGACCTTAGGTGTTCCTACTGTGTGTGAGTGTTGTATGTAAGACTTTATTTACTTTATTTCTTGTCTTTCTTGTATGTCTTTCTGTTCATTAACCGTTACCTGTTCATTCCCTTTGGTGGTAATCAGGGTCCTTCTTAGGACTAGATTACAGTTGGCAGGGATTGATAGAAGACAGGGTTTACGCTGGTGGCCTGGACCTCTGTACCTTTAACAGTACCTCCAGGCAGAGGGATTAGTTAGGACCCCAGTTTAGGGTCAGCATAGACCCCGGTCACCCTCTAGCCGGAGACAGTGTATAACGGATTCCGTATTGACCCACTGGACATTGTCAGGTAATTCTATGTTATCATATATCTATGCGCATGTTATATAGGATGTTGCCCTTTTGATATAGATTACTGACATCACATATATATATATCTGCTATACAGCGTGACATTTTCACCGGCCTTACTAAAGATTCTCCCCAGCTGTCATGGATCCAGTAGCCCAGCTGTTGCAGGAGTTGTCCATGGAGTTTGCAGACATTAAGTCCAAGGTTTTGTCCCCCCCGGAGCAAACCAGATCTGAACCTAAGGTTGCTCTCCCGGACAGGTTCACTGGTGGGCGGGACAAATTTTTTACTTTCCGGGAGGCATGTAAATTGTACTTTCGGCTGCGGCCTCGGTCATCTGGGAGTGAAGAGCAGAGGGTGGGAATTGTTATCTCGCTCTTACAAGGGGACCCTCAATCTTGGGCGTTCTCTATTCCTCCAGGCTCCCCAGATCTCCAGTCAGTGGATCGATTTTTTACTGCCCTGGGTCTGGTATATGATGATCCGGATCGAGTTTCCCTTGCTGAAACAAAGTTACGTAAAATACGGCAAGGAAATCGTCCAGCGGAGGAATATTCTTCTGAGTTCCGTAGATGGGCAACAGATACTCAGTGGAATGACCCAGCTCTTAGGAGCCAGTTTTGTCAAGGGTTGTCTGACAAATTAAAAGATGTGTTGGCTCAGTATGATTCTCCTCCATCACTGGAGGCTGCTATGGCCCTCGCTATTCGCATTGATAGACAAATTCGGGGAAGACGCGAGGTAACTCCGCCTCCCGTGATGACTCCACCTACTACTAAAGTCCCTTATACTGAGGTTCCCTGGTCTGTTCTGAGGAACCCATGCAGTTGGGAGGGACATCTTTTTGTAGGAGGGAATCGGCGGTGCGCCGCAAGACTAGAAGGTGTTTCTTTTGCGGGAGAGAGGGACATTTTGTTGGGGGGTGTCCATCCCGGGCCTCTTTGAGCAAAGGAGTTAACCTGGGAGTGTGTATTTCGTCCCCAAATCCCTCTCAGTTTCTCGTGCCTGCGGAGGTGGTGATTGGTACTAGAACTGAGAGGATTTCTGTTTTTCTTGATAGTGGGTCCGGGGCTAATCTGGTGGACGCTCGGTTTGCCCAGGTGCATGGTATGCAACTGAGTGTATTGGCCAAACCGGTCCCTATAGTCTCTATTGATTCTAGACCTCTCGGTCAAGGTAGCTTGGTACAAGCTGTTCATAACATAGATCTTCGAGTAGGGGCAATACATAAAGAACAATTGTCTTGTTATGTGTTGGAGGGTCTACCTACTCCTATTGTGTTGGGACTTCCTTGGTTGGCTAAACATAACCCAGTGATTGATTGGCAATCCAGAAAGATAAGTCAGTGGGGTGAATTTTGCAGGAATAACTGCATGAGCACGGTCATCGGTGCGGTTGTGCCTAGGACTTTGTCTCCTTTTCTGGAGGACTTTGGGGAGATGTTCTCAGAGGAGGGGTGTAAAAAGTTACCTCCTCATCGCGCATATGACTGCTCAATAAAGTTGCTTCCTGATGCCTTATCTCGTACTTTCCCAGGGGCCGGGAAGACGGATGATCCGGTTCCTATTCCTCAAGAGGGAGTTGTAGTGTCAGCTGTATGCTGTGAGCTTGAGGGGGAGGTATTGGGGGCTCAGGGGGACGCCCCTGTGGGACTTCCAGGGAGACTGATAGTTCCAGATCGGTTAAGACTGAAGGTTACGGGGAACCGTTACAAACGGATAGCTGATAGGGGGAGAGTTTTTGGTCTAGATCTGAAGGTGAACGATCTGGTTTGGTTGTTTACCAGGAATATAAAACTTAAAGTTTCCTCCTGGAGGTTGGGTCCCAGATTCATCGGGCCGTACAGGATCAGTTCCATAATTAATCCGGTGGCATTTCGTCTGGACCTCCCTCCTACGTTTAAAATTCATAATGTGTTTCACAAGTCATTACTTAAAAAGTATGTGGCACCAGTCATACCGTCACCTCTACCTCCTCCTTCAGTGGTGGTCAATGATAACGTGGAATTTCATGGGTCGAAAATCATTGACTCACGTCTCAGTCGCCGATCCCTTCAGTACTTGGTTCATTGGAGGGGGTATGGTCCTGAGGAGAGGACGTGGGTCCCTGCGTCTGATGTTAACGCAGATCGATTGGTTCGGACCTTTCACACAACTCACCCGGGCAGACCTGGCCCTGAGGGTCCGGAGTCCCCTCGTAGAGGGGGGGGGGGGGGTACTGTCATGGGTGTATCGCCACGAGGATCGTCGCGATTACACACTCTGACTTCTCACAGCTGAGTTGCTGTTTCTTTGTGTTTGGTAATGAGGGAGTTAATTTTACCTAGCTCTTTGCTAAGACTAGGTCCAGCCTCGCCCGGCTGCTTTTGATTATGTTCTAATTAGATTCCTTCATATACCTGCCAGTCTGCTTGTTAGATGCCGGTGAAAGCATTCATGTAGTCTAGCAGACTGGATCGGTTCTGAGAAGACTTAAGCTAAGAGCTCCTTAGTTGTTTTTACTCTTACAGCTTATAGTTTATCTCTGAGACCTTAGGTGTTCCTACTGTGTGTGAGTGTTGTATGTAAGACTTTATTTACTTTATTTCTTGTCTTTCTTGTATGTCTTTCTGTTCATTAACCGTTACCTGTTCATTCCCTTTGGTGGTAATCAGGGTCCTTCTTAGGACTAGATTACAGTTGGCAGGGATTGATAGGAGACAGGGTTTACGCTGGTGGACTGGACCTCTGTACCTTTAACAGTACCTCCAGGTAGAGGGATTAGTTAGGACCCCAGTTTAGGGTCAGCATAGACCCCGGTCACCCTCTAGCCGGAGACAGTGTATAACGGATTCCGTATTGACCCACTGGACATTGTCAGGTAATTCTATGTTATCATATATCTATGCGCATGTTATATAGGATGTTGCCCTTTTGATATAGATTACTGACATCACATATATATATATATATCTGCTATACAGCGTGACAGTATTGGAGCATTCTAAATGGGGCAGATCAGACATTGGAGCAGCATTTACGAGGCCCATTATACACTGGTACATTATTAATGGGACCCATGATATATGGAGCATTCTTTTGGCCCATAAGACACTGGAGCATCATCCATGGGGCCCATCATGTATTGGAGCTTTCTAAATGGGGCAGATGATCAGACACTGGAGCAGCATTTACGGGGCCCATTATACCCTTGAACATTAATGGGGCCCATGATATATGGAGCATTCTTGTGGCCCATAAGTCACTGGAGCATCATCCATGGGGCACATCATGCATTGGAGCATTCAAAATGGGGCAGATCAGACACTGGAGCAGCATTTACGGGGCCCATTATACACTGGTACATTATTAATGGGGCCCATGATATATGGAGCATTCTTTTGGCCCATAAGACACTGGAGCATCATCCATGGGGCACATCATATACTGGAGCATTCAAAATGGGGCAGATCAGAGACTGGAGCAGCATTTACAGGGCCCATTTTACCCTTGAACATTAATGGGGCCTATTATATATGGAGGATTCTTTTTGCCCATAAGACACTGGAGCATCATCCATGGGGCACATCATGTATTGGAGCATTCAAAATGGGGCAGATCAGACACTGGAGCAGCATTTACGGGGCCCATTATAGACTGGTACATTATTAATGGGGCCCATTATATATGGAGCTTTCTTTTGGCCCATAAGAAACTGGAGCATCATCCATGGGGCCCATCATGTATTGGAGCATTCAAAATGGGGCAGATCATACACTGGAGCAGCATTTACGGGGCCCATTACACACTGGAACATAAAACCCGTGCCAATCTGCCTATGGACGGGATACTACGTCCAAGGCGATCAGCAGCGCTCCCGGGGGGAGAGCAGCTGATCGCCGGCGGGTGTCAGCTGATTATCACAGCTGACACCCGGCACTATGTGCTAGGAGCGGTCACGGACCGCTCCCGACACATTAACCCCTGGCACACCGCGATCAGACAGGGTAAAAGCAGGCGCTGAGGAAGCGTCCTGCACTGCCTGTGAGATGGCTGGTCTCACAAAGTGCTGTCCACACTATGAGACCAGCAATCTGACCCTACACTGTAATGTCCTACCTTGGGACAAAGTATAAAAGTTAAAAATGTTAAAATAAAAAGTATAAAAAAAAATTCAAAAAAAAAAAAAATATTCCCCAATAAATTCATTTTTTCCTGCAAATAAAAAAAAACAAAACAATAAAAGTACACATATTTTGTATTGCCGCGTCTGTAACAACCCCCCCTATAAAACTGTCTCACTAGTTAACCCCTTTAGTGAACCCCTTAAAAAAAAAACAAAGCAAAAAATCAAAGCTTTATCATCATACCGCCAAACAAAAAGTGGAAAAACACAATCAAAAAGACGGATATAAATAAACATGGTACCGCTGAAAACGTCATCTTGTCCCGCAAAAAAGGAGCCGCCATACAGCATCATCAGCGAAACAATAAAAAAGTTATAGCTCGCAGAATAAAGCGATGCAAAAATAATTTTTTATATAAAATTGTTTTTATTGAATAAAAGCGCCAAAACATAAAAAAATTATATAAATGAGGTATCAACATAATCGTACTGACCCGAAGAATAAAACTGCTTTATCAATTTTACCACACGCGGAACGGTATAAACGCCTCCCCCAAAAGAAATTCATAAACTGATGATTTTTGTTCATTCTAACCTCCCAAAAATCGAAATAAAAAGCGATCAAAAATGTCACGTGCTCAAAAATGGTACCAATAAAAACGTCAACTCGTACCGCAAAAAATAAGACCTCACATGATTCAAAATATGCAAAAATTATAGCTCTCAAAATGTTGTGATGCAAAAAACTACTTTTTGCAATAAAAAGCGTATTTTAGTGTGACAGCTGCCAATCATAAAAACCCGCTATAAATAATAAATCAAACCCCCCTTTACCACCCCTTAGTTAGGGAAAAATAATAAAATTAAAAAAATGTATTTATTTCCATTTTCCCATTAGGGTTAGGGTTGCGGCTAAAGTTAGGGTTAGGGTTGAGGCCAAAGTTAGGATTAGGGGTGTGGTAGGGTTAGGTTTGTGGTTAGGGTTATGGTTAGGGTTGAGACTAGGGTTAGGGGTGTGCTGAGGTTAGAGTTGGAGTTAGAATTGGGGAGTTTCTGCTGTTTAGGCACATCAGGGGCTCTCCAAATGTGACATGGCGTCTGATCTCAATTCCAGCCAATTCTGCGTTGAAAAAGTCAAACGGTGCTCCTTCACTTCTGAGCTCTGCCATGCGCCCAAACAGTAGTTTACCCCCACATATGGGGTATCAGCGTACTCAGAAGAAATTGGACCCCAAGAGGTATTGTGCAATTTGTCCTGTTACCCTTGGAAAAATAAAAAATTGGTGGCGAAAATATAATTTTTGTAAAAAAAATGAGTTTTTTGTTTTTACGGCTGTACATTATAAACTTCTGTGAAGCACTTGGGGCTTCATAGCGCTCACCACACATCTAGATAAGTTCCTTGTGGGGTCTATTTTCCAAAATGGTGTCAATTGTGGGGGGGTTTCCACTGTTTAGGCACATCAGGGTCTCTCCAAATGCGACATGACGCCCGCAGACCATTCCATAAAAGTCTGCAATCCAAAACGTCACTGCTTCCCTTCCGAGCCCCGACATGTGCCCATACAGTAGTTTTCTCCCACACATTGGGTATTAGCGTACTCAGGACAAATTGGACAACTTTTGGGGTCCAATTTCTCATGTTACCCTTGGGAAAATAAAATAATGAGGGCAAAAAAATCATTTTTGTAAAAAAAAAAAAGATTTTTTTATTTTTATGGCTGTACGTTATAAACTTTTGTGAAGCACTTCGGGGTTCAAAGTGCTCACCACACATCTAGATAAGTTCCTTGGGGGGTCTATTTTCCAAAATGGTGTCATTTGTCGGGGGTTTCCACTGTTTAGGCACATCAGAGGCTCTTCAAATGAGACATGACGCCCGCAGACCATTCCATGAAAGTCTGCAATCCAAAACGTCACTACTTCCCTTCCGAGCCCTGACATGTGCCCATACAGTAGTTTTCTCCCACATATGGGTATCAGCATACTCAGGACAAATTGGACAACTTTTGGGGTCCAGTTTCTCCTGTTACCCTTGGGAAAATAAAAAAAGTTTGGGACTAAAAGATCACGTTTGTGGAAACAATATGATTTTTTTATTTTCATGCTCGGGCGTTATAAACTTTAGTGAAACACATGGGGGTTCAAAGTTCTCACCACACATCTAGATAAGTTCCTTGAGGGGTCTAGTTTCCAAAATGTCATTTGTCGGGGGTTTCCACTGTTTAGGCAGCTCAGGAGCTCTCTAAACACAACATGGCGTCCAACCAATTCTGCGTTGAAAAAGTCACACGGCACTCCTTTCCTTCCAAGCTCTGCCATGCACCCAAACAGTGGTTTACCCCCACATATGGGGTATCAGCGTACTCAGGACAAATTGCACAATAACTTTTGGAGTCTTGTTACCCTTGGGAAAATAAAAATTGGGGTGAAAAGATCATTTTTGTGGAAAAAATATAATTTTTTTTAAATTTACGGCTCTACGTTATAAACTTGTGTGAAGCACTTGGGGGTTCAAATTGCTCACCACAGATCTAGATAACTTCATTAGGGGGTCTAGTTTACAAAATGGGGTCACTTGTGAGGGGTTTCCACTGTTTAGGCACATCAGGGGGTCTCCAAATGCAACATGGCATCCAATCTCAATTCCAGCCAATTTTGGTTGGAAAGTCAAATGGTGCTCCTTCCATTTCGAGCTCTGCCATGCGCTCAAACAGTGGTTCCCCCCACATATGAAGTATCAGCGTACTCAGGACAAATTGGACAACTTTTGTGGTCCAATTTCTCCTGTTACCCTTGGGAAAATAAAAAATTGGTGACTAATAGATAATTTTTGTGGGAAAAAAATAGGAATTTTTATTTTCATGCCCGGGCATTATAAACTTGTGTGAAGCACTTGGGGGTTCTAAGTGCTCACCACAGATCTAGATAAGTTCCTTAGGGGGTATAGTTTCCAAAATGGGGTCACTTGTGGGGGGTTTCCACTGTTTAGGCTCATCTGGGGCACTGCAAACGTAACATGACCCTCATCAACGTCTGCATTCCAAAACGTTACTTCCTTTCCAAGCCCTGCCGTGCGCCCAAACCGTCCCCCACATATGGGTTATCAGCGTACTCAGGACAAATTGGACAACAACTTTTGGGGTCCAATTTCCTTGGGAAAAATCAAAAATTTGGGACTAAAAAAAATCATTTTTGTGGAAATTTTTTTTTTTTTTTTCACACCCAAGCATTATAAACTTTTGTGAAACACTTGGGGGTTCAAAGTGCTCACAACAGATCTAGCTAAGTTCCATAGGGGGTCTAGTTTCCAAAATGGTGTCACTTGTGGGGGGTTTTCAGTTTAGGTGCATCAGAGGCTCTCCAAACGCAACATGGCGTCCAATCTCAATTCCAGCCAATTTTGGTTTGAAAAAGTCAAACGGCGCTCCATCCCATACGAGCTCTGCCGTGTGCCCAAACAGTGGTTTTCCCCCACATATGGGGTATTGGCGTACTCAGGAGAAATTGCACAACTTTATCTGTCCATTTTCTCCTTTTACCCTTGTGAAAATAAAAAAGTTTGTAAAAGATCATTTTTGTGACTAAAAAGTTAAATATTAATTTTTTCCTTCCACGTTGCTTCAGCTCCTGTGAAGCACCTGAAGGGTTAATAAGCTTCTTGAATGTGGTTTTGAGTACCTTGAGGGGTGCAGTTTTTAGAATGGTGTCACTTTTGGGTATTTTCTGCCATATAGACCCCTCAAAGTGACTTCAAATGTGAGGTGGTCCCTAAAAAAATGGCTTTGTAAATTTTGTTGTAATAATGAGAAATCACTGGTCAACTTTTAAACCTTATAATTTCCTAACCAAAAAAAATTTTGGTTCCAAAATTGTGCTGATGTAACGTAGACATGTGGGAAATGTTATTTCTTAACTATTTTGTGTGACATATTTATCTGTTTTAAGGGAATAAAAATTCAAAGTTTGAAAATTGCAAAATTTTCGCCATATTTGCATTTTTTCAAAAATAAGCGCAAGTTATATCGAAGAAATTTTACCACTAACGTGAAGTACAATATGTCACGAGAAAACAGTCTCAGAATCGCGAAGATCCATTGAAGCGTTCCAGAGCTATAATCGCATAAAGAGACAGTGGTCAGAATTGTAAAAATTGGCCCAGTCATTAACCCCTTCACCCTTGGGGGTGAAGGGGTTAATAATGGGGCCCATTATATATGGATCATGATTTTGGCCCATCATACACTGAAGCATCATCCATGTGGCCCATCATATACTGGAGAATCATATGGGGTTCATTATTTATGGGGCATCATATAGGGTATGGAGCATCATATGGGGCCTATTCTGTATGGAGCATTATATGGAGCCCATTCTGTATGGAGCAATATATGGGGCCCATAATATACTGTATGGAGCTTTATACGCCACTCATTATACTGTATGGAGCAATATATAGGGTTCATTCCACTCTATGGGGACAGTCCTATACTTTATAGCACATTATATGGGGATTATCATATCCTGGAGCAGTATGTGGAGCTCATCATATACTGTATGGAACATTATATGGGACCAATTATGTATGGAGCAATATATGGGGCTCATTATTCTGTATGGCGCACTATGTGGTGGCCATAATACTGTATGGAGGAATATACTGTCCGGTTTTTGAGCTATTGTAGAATTTACAATAGATATCAGTCATGTCATGTAAGAAGTGAAGTATTTTTCATTGTACTATACCTATATTTCTGTGCCGTATCGGAGCATCATGAATTGTCATATGTGTTAAAGGGGCCCACTGCCACTCTTTGACCCGGGGTCCACGAAAACATGGAGCCATCCCTACCCCCGCAAGTTGAGCCAAATAACCCCCATTTTTCAATGCGTAACCATTATTATAAAGTAAATTAAGGTTGCCAAGCTTAAGTAATAATGATTGATGTTGTTGCCATTCAAATGGGCACTGTAGGTGTGTTTACTGTCTTCCACTCCCTACCAACTTTGCTTCCCCATTGACTTGCATTGGGTTTCGGGTTTCGGTCGACCCACCGACTTCTCCCGATAGTCAGCCGATTTCGCTCAACCCGACTTTTGCGAAAGTCGGGTTTCATGAAACCCGAATCGACCCGAAAAAAGGTAAAGTCGCTCATCTCTAATAAAGATGTTGAACAATATCGGGCCCAGGACAGAGCCTTGTGGTACCCCACTTGAGACATTCTTCCAACTGGATGTGCAGTCATTTACGACTACTCTTTGGGACCGATCACTAAGCTAGTTATGAATCCACCTAACAGTTGCCTTGTCCATTCCATACTTAGTCATTTTTTCAATAAGGATTGTGTGAGATACTTTGTCAAATGCTTTGCTGAAGTCAAGATATACTATATCTACAGCATTTCCCTGATCCACCCAGTCAGTGATTCTGCCATAGAAGGAAATTAAGTTAGACTGACATGACTTTATTAGTTACAAACCCATGCTGACTCTGGTTAATCACTTAATTCTTATCCAGGTACTTACATACATGTTAAGAATTTGTTCAAAGATCTTTCCTGGTATAGATGTCAGACTCACCGGCCTGTAGTTCCCTGGGTCCACCTTCTTCCCCTTTTTGAAGATAGGAACAACATTTGCTCTTCTACAGTCTTCTGGGACTTCCCCTGTTTTCCAAGAATTTTCAAAGATTATGGAGAGTGGGTCAAGAATTTCTTCTGATATCTCCTTCAGTACTCTGGGGTTTAATTCATCTGGACCTGGAGACTTGAATTCATTTAGGTTAGCTAAGTGTTTCCTCACTGTCTTTCTGTTTATAGATATCCTGGATTCTTCAATTCTCTTAATAGGACAGTGAAGATCAGTTGATGTTACATTTCCTTTCTGAGAGAAAACAGATGCAAAATAGGAATTTAACAGTTCAGCCTTCTCAACATCCTGTCTTAAGGGTATGCCACACTAAACAATATCGCTAACGGGATCGCTAAAAAACGTCACTATTTAGCGATCCCGTTAGCGATGTTGTTGTGTGCGGCAGCTTCCAGCGACGAGCTTCCTGCTGTGATCTCGCTCGTCGCTGGAATCGTTCCGGACCCTATTTTATCGTCGGCGCTCCCGCTGGGTAAGTATATATCGCTAGTGTGGCACCTTTTCTTAGCGATTTAGCGGTACTTTTGTACCGCTAAAGTCGTTAAGAAGATCGCTAACGGCGATAGCGTCGTTAACTATATCGCTAAATGTGGCCGCACTTAGCGATATAGAAACAATCCCGCTAGCGATCGCATTAGTATGCGTCGTTATCGTGATCGCTAGCAGGATTGTTTAGTGTGGCAGTACCTTTACCATTTCATCATTTTCATCCTGTAAAAATCCTATAGCATCTTTGACTTTTGTTTTGACATATCAAATCCTTTTTTGTTGCTTTTGATGTCTCTTGCAAACCTTAATTCATTGTCAGCTTTAGATAATCTGATTTGTGCCCTGCTGGTTCTGCAGACAGCATTATATTCTTCTTTAGATATGCCTTCCTCTTTCCATTTGATTAACAGTTTTCTTCCTTTTTAGCATGTGTTTAAGTTCTGTGTTCATCCATCCTGGTTCCCTTAATGCTTCCTATTCTTCCCTCTTTTTGGAATTGTTAACGATTGTGCTTTGAGAATCTCATTTTTTAAGATTTCCATCCTTCATGGACATTTTTGTCCTTAAGAATATCCAGCCATTGGATCTCTCCAATTCTCTTTCTGAGTCCCTTAAAATCTTCCTTTCTGAAATCTAATCTTGACGTCTGAGTCTTCACAGGTCTTCCTCCTCTAGTTATCCAAAATTCTAAAATAGCATGGTCGCTACCTCCTAGATTCCCAGCCACTCTTACCTCTTCAACCATTTCCTCCCTGTTTGTAAAGATTAGATCCAAGGTAGCAGATCCCCTCGTTTTCTCCCCTACCTTTTGGAAGATAAAGTTGTCAGCAAGAGAGAATAAGAATTTCCTTGACCTGTTAGTTTTGCCTGAGATTCCCAACAAATGTCTGGATAGTTGAAATCTCACATGACCACTATGTCATATTTTTTGGAGAACTTGGCCATTTGATGCATAATTCCGCCATATCTACAGCTTGCACATGCGCCCTGTAGTAAATGCCTACAATGGTGTCCTTTCCATTTTCGCTCCTTGTATTCTTACCCAGTTTCCACAGAACTCCCAGTCTCTGAAGCTTCAATCTCTGTGCAGATATACGCTTTTCTAACATGTCACCAACTTGTTTATTCCAGGCCTAGAAGACTTGGTGCTGTCATTAAAAGACGGATTTTGGTAAGACCTTACCTGTAAAATCCTTTTCAACGAAGGAAGGAAGGGAGACACAGTCATTACTAGTGGGTAGGCGGAGCTCACACAGGATAGAACACCTCAGATTAAAAAGAGTGTTGACCGGCCCCTCCAGCTTGGGCTCCCCCTACTCCAGTTCTCCAGTCCGTACACAAGCTAAGGAAGAGCAAATATCACCAGCGGAGCAACATAACCCCTTCTGAGGAACTTCAGAGAAAAAACAAGAAGACAGGTTATGCATATAACAGAAAAAAACCACACAGTCCCAGGTACTACTCACTGAACCTGACCACTGCGATGAGCTGGCAATGCTGGAACAGAGCCTTAGCGCGCCGACCTCAGCCCAGATACTCGCTATCAGAGAAGGGTCACGCCGCATCTTAAAACACAATAATACACTTCTGCCATGGGAGGGATCTGTGTCTCCCTTCCTTCCTTCACTGAAAAGGATTTTACAGGTAAGGTCTTACCAAAATCCGTCTTTCAGCAGCAGATGGAAGGAAGGGAGACACAGTCATTACTAGTGGGACGTCCCAAAGCAGTCCAGAAATTAAGGGTGGGCAAAAAACCAACAGAGGCAGATTCCCAACAACTTAGATAAATGCGCAACCAGCGCTAAATACAAGTTAACAAGAACTTTAAACTACCGCCGCCTGCAGGACCCTACGTCCTAAGGCCGCATCAGCGGAAGCACTGACGTCCACCTTATAACATTTCGTAAACGTGTGGACGGAGCGCCAGGTCGCCGCCCGGCAGAGCTGAGCTGCCGAGGCCCCTTGATGAAAGGCCCACGATGAACCCACAGCCCTCGTGGAGTGAGCTCAAATCTTAATCGGGCAAGGTTCTCCCTTAAGTCGGTAAGCCTCTAAAATGGCCGACCGAATCCAACGAGCTATAGAGTCCTTGGAAGCTCGTTGACCACGTCGACGACCTGCTGGAATCACAAACAGAGAATCCGACTTCCGAAAACTTTGAGTAATAGACAAATAGAACTTCAAAGCCCGCACTAAATCCAAAGTGTGCAAAGCCCGTTCCTTCGCATTCCTCGGCTCCGGACAGAGCGAGGGCAACATAATATCCTGGTTAACATGAAACTGTGACACCACCTTAGGTAGAAAGTCACCCCGAGTGCGAAGCACTACGCGATCCGGATGAAACTCCAGAAAAGGGGGCAAGCAAGAAAGAGCCGCCAACTCAGAAACCCTTCTCAAAGAAGTGACCGCCACTAGGAAGGCAACCTTCCAAGAGAGCAAAGAAAGGCTAACAGAGTCCATAGGCTCAAAAGGCCCATGTTGGAGAGCCTCCAAGACAAGATTGAGCCCCCAAGGAGACACAAACGCCTTCCGCTGCGGAAACTGACGGGTCACTCCGCGAAAAAAGGAACGTACGTCCCTACGCGAAGTGATAGCCTTCCGAAACAGCAAGGACAGAGCAGAAACCTGCCCCTTCAGAGTGCTAACTGCCAAACCCTTGTCCAGCCCGTACTGCAAAAAGGCCAACAAATTGGGAATGGAAAAAATCCTCGGGTTCCTTGAAGAACCCGTACACCACGAAAAGAAGGCTTCCCAAGTCTTGTGATAAATCCTAGTAGTAGCCGGACCTCTGGCAGCTCGCAGAGTGGCAATGACTTTGGCTGAAAAACCTTGACGGGTCAAGATTTCGGTCTCAAGAGCCACGCCGTCAAACGCAGAGACTTCAGGTCCGGATGGCGAACGGGCCCTTGAGTTAACAGGTCCGGGCGAAGAGGGAGTGGAAGTGGAGGCGCTGCCAGAAGCGACACCAGCGTCGAGAACCACGTCCTCCTTGGCCAATCCGGGGCTATCAACATAGCCGGGACTCTCTCCAGTCTGATCCGACGCAACACCAGAGGAAGTAAGGATATCGGCGGGAACACATAGATTAGCTCGAATTGGTCCCACGGAGCCACCAGAGCATCCACCGCCACAGCCTTCGGGTCCTTGTACCTGGACATGAACGTCGGTAACTTGGCATTGAACCTGGATGCCATCAAATCCACTTGGGGAGTTCCCCAACGGGAGCACAGCAGTGCAAAAATTTCCGGATGAAGACTCCATTCTCTGGGATCCATCTTTTCGCGACTGAGGAAGTCCGCCGTGACATTCTGAACTCCAGGAATGTGAATCGCAGAGATGGCTGGCACCCTGGCCTCGGCCCATACCAGGATCCGAGACACCTCCATCATGAGCCTGGAGCTCCTCGTCCCACCTTGATGGTTGATATACGCGACCGCCGTCGCGTTGTCTGTCTGCACTCGGACTGGTAGACCGCTTAAAGGGACCGTCCAGTGTTGGAGGCAAAGAAAAATTGCCCTCAATTCCAGGATGTTGATCGGCAGGATAGACTCTTCCGACAACCATACTCCCTGAATCCAGAGATCGTTCCAGACACCCCCACAGCCCGTCAGGCTGGCATCGGTGGTTATGACCGACCACCTCGGAGGGAGGAAAGACTTCCCCAGAGATAACGCCTCCGGACGTAACCACCATCCTAGAGACTCTCGCACTCTGTGGGAGATGATGACACTGCAATCCAGCGAAGCCTGCGATCGATCCCAACGGTTCAAAATGAGCATTTGGAGAGCCCTGGAATGAAATTGGGCAAACGGAAGTGCCTCCATCGACGCCACCATCAAACCCAGAAGGCGCATACACCTTCGTAAGGACATTGCTGTCGAAGACTTCATAACCTGTACATGTTGAAGAAGACCTGCTTGCTTGTCTGGAGGCAGGGACACCACTGCTCGTACTGTGTCGAAATGCATCCCCAAAAACAGGATCGACTGCGACGGCTCCAGAGACGACTTCTCCAAATTGACCAGCCACCCGAAGTCCTCCAGGAGCTGAAGGGATAGATTGCGAGCCGTCACCGCCTCCTCCTTTGAGGACGCCACAATCAAAAGGTCGTCCAGGTAGAGAAGAATCGTAACCCGTCTTCGAAGGATCGCCATGAGAGGTGCCAGAATTTTTGTAAAAACTCTGGGCGCTGAGGCCAACCTGAATGGCAGGGCCACAAACTGGTAATGGTCCTGACCTATGGCAAAACGAAGGAAACGTTGGTGGGCCCCTCCGACGGGAACATGCAAATAAGCGTCGCGAATGTCGATTGACACCAAAAAGTCGTTCTGCGACAGGGCCGCCACCACCGAGCGAAGCGACTCCATGCGGAATTTCCGGGTGCGGACGTGCCGGTTCAATCTTTTGAGATCCAGAATGGGGCGAAATTTGCCCTCCTTTTTGGGGACCACAAAGAGGTTGGAATAAAACCCTCTTCCCCGGTCCTCCGGCGGAACCGGTACCACCACACCCTTCTGCAGAAGGGAATCGACCTCTCGCAGTAGAGCGGCAAATAGCTCGGGCTCTGACGGAATGCGAGATTGACAAAAACTGTCCGGAGGTCGAGCAAGAAACTCTATGAAATAGCCTGCCGACACAACCCGCGTCACCCAGGCGTCCGAAACACGGGAAGCCCAAGTCGATTCGAATTGGAGCAGGCGACCTCCCACTCGAGAGCCCTCGAGTGAGACCCTGGCGTCAGTCCGCCTTAGCGGGCTTTTTGTCAGCTTCCCGCTTGTCTTGACGGAAGCTCTGTTTCCAGGGAGTGCGGGATTTCTGAGAGTTTTTTTCCTGAGAAAGAGGGACGACCCGATCCCCAAGAGGGCTGACCGAACCGTCCCCTGGACCGAAAGGACCGTCGACTACTACCGGCACTAGGCCTGCCAGACGCAGAAGTCACAGCTCTTCGCTGCGGTAACGCCGTTTCTTTTGCCTTTGCCTTGGCAATCAGCTCCGTGAGGTCAGATCCAAATAGCTGACCACCCTTGTAAGCTAAAGATAGCAAACCTTGCTTGGAAACCGTGTCCCCGGTCCACTGTCTAAGCCACAGTGCTCTTCTGACTGTGACCGCCGAGGATTGCGCCCTGGACAGCAGTGAGGCAGTATCCAAACCTGCATCACTGCCATATCGGGCTGCATCCTCCAACAACTTGAAAAGTTCATCTACCTCGGATAGCGGGGATCTATCTTGCCACGCCGTCCGTAGACGGTCCAACCAGCTCAGGGAAGCCTTACAAGCACACATGGATCCTAGCACCGCTCTGAATCCATGACCCGCGGCCTCGTAGATGGATTTCGCCGCCATCTCCGTTTTTCTGTCCAGCGGATCCTGCAGACTCACTTTCCCTTTAACAGGAAGTAAAGAGGATTTGCTAAGCTGGGATAAAGGAACATCCACTTCAGGAGAAGGAATCCAATTATCAATCAACTCCGTCGAACACGGATACAGAGTCTCAAAAAACCGTGTCCCCTGAAAACGCTTATCTGGACACAGGCGTTCCTTCTCCACTGCCCCATTAAGCTCATCCAGAGATGGCAATGCCGATCGCGACCTATGCGACTCCTGAAACATCCGGGCCGACTTACCAGGACGTCTAGTTACCTCCTCCGGTAACTGCAACGCCTCTCTCATGGCTCCAATAAAAGCCTCTGTATGGCCCAAAAGAGAGGCAGAGTGTCCCTGCCGATCCTCCTTATCCGAGTCGGACATCTCCCCATCCGAGCTTGAAGGGGAACTGTAACGCCTCCCTTCCATACCAGAGATCTCCGAGTCGCTACGCGGGAAGGATAGTACCGGCCTGTAGCGCTTCCTGCCATGAGAGGATCTAGCTGACACCCAATAACCTAGAAGGTCAGACAGGCCATCAATAGAACGAGTGAGGGCCTCCATTTTGACATCACTGAGACCTCCGACCGCTGCGCTTGACGCCGTCGAGGACTCCTGCGTGTCAGATACGCGACACTGATCCTGTAGCGGACCTGGGAGACGGTCCGCACCTCCTGGGCCCTGATCTGACATGCCCTCACACAGTATATGGCAGGTTAAAACTGTCAGTAACTGGAAAAGTGTGGCTTCTTAAGGGAAAGGAAAACGAACGCTGAAGGGTTAAAGCTCTTAAGGAGAGAGCTGCCCCAGCTGTCCCCCAATTAAAGGTTAACCTCCTATCAAGGGGTTAATGTCGCAGACTCCCTACAACCTCTGTTAAATGAACAGGGTGTGCGAGCCCCAGACTGAAAAAGGACCTCTATATGAGGTAACAGCTGCAGGACAGCGCAGTCTGCCACCAAATTGTGCCTCAGAAAGGTGCCCTGCGCTGTGGGGGTGAAGGCGTTAAGCTTCTGCCCTGACAGACAGAAGCGACTCACCCAGCTGGCCACGGTGCAGTGTTCCTTCGGTTGTCGGGAGGAGAGGAGAGTGAGGAGCCCGAGGCAGCCTTCAGTAATGGCCGCTGCGCTGGAGAGAGAACGCCGGAAGAAGAGAGGCAGGGAGAAACCGTGCGCTGAGCGCTTCTGCCCGCGAAGGACCGGGAAGGCGCGAAGCCACGCCCCCCGCCGGCTTCAAAAAAAGCGCGCGCGACTCCTCCGCTCTCCCCCGTCCCATGTCCTGCAGGCATCCACCTGCGGACAAAAAAACACACATCACCAACATGAAAGATGTAGCAGCGGCTGCCGCAGCAGTCGCTGAGGCACTCAAAACACATATTAAAATGTTGAGTACTCACCCAGTTGAGCGCCACAGGGACCCCCAGGGATTTGTGGCGCTGTGCCCGTAGCTTCCCCCCAGGGCGGAGAACGCAGTGACCCCAGAAGCGCGGTTTGCGTCCCCGCCAGGGAAGCAACCCTCATCCCCCGGGGCCGGCAGGGTTCTGCAGGGACCTCCTTAAAGGGTGATACAGATCTGCCAAGGGAGAGGTGGGGGTCCAGCAGCGCTGAGACCTCTAGACCACGGGGGTCCAAGTCTCTGTCAGATAAAAATAAAAAAATTTTCTGAGGAGCTGCTCCTGCAGCGACTATCCTCTGTGACCTCAAATTTTAGACTGGAGAACTGGAGTAGAAGGAGCCCAAGCTAGAGGGGCCGGTCCGCCTACCCACTAGTAATGACTGTGTCTCCCTTCCTTCCATCTGCTGCTGAAAATCATAGAGGCCATACAAAATGATAGATGTAGTAGCTTTTGATGTGGGGTGTACTCAATTTTTATCAACTAATTTGTGTAACCCTAAAGATTTAGTAATGAAAGTTATATTAACCTAACTTACATGTTTTGATTATAACAAAATGTTCCATGAAGGGGGTGTGGCGATGTAAGTGAGCCAAGAGGACGCGCTGATAAGGAGCTCCTCACATCCTGTTAATCATCCTGTCAGTCTAGCAATTTCACGGGTGATTACCTGCACGCATCGTATTCCTCTGGAGCCCAGGAGTCATCCGGTGCCCGGAGACACGATTCATAGCTCCGGTGAGCAGAGCTCTGAGGGAGTGCCGACAGGGACGCGAGGCATGAGGACGGCGACCATCTTGGCTGTGTGCTCCGTCAGGAAGGAGACAGCATAGCAGATCCTAGACCTGGGGGAGCTGCTGGAGCAGCACGTCTTTTCACAGGAGGTGTAAGGGGAGATGCAATGAGAGCTCTGAAAAATGAGCCCTGCACTCCCTTACTGACATTTAGCTGCTCTCCCTGGTGCTTACTCTCCGGCCGTCTCGGGAGTCTGCAACCCCCTGCCGAGTTGTCCATGAAGGTTTTTCTGTATTTTTTACGGATCCGGCCGAGGCATCTGAATGGCTACAGACCCATCTGGGATCTTGTGAAAAGGAGTCATGATATATGTGCGGGTATTTGTAATTCTCCTACTGGTTACAAGATTGGAGCTCTATTCACTAGCGTCCAAATCAACAATACCGGATGCTGTTTTCAGTGAGGGTATCCCCGTTTACCTCGCGATAGGAGCACAGGACTTTGCTCCTCCATTTTTGGACTCTTGTTTTTTACAGGAGCTTGGGAATATGCATGACTTGCAATGTGAGAGGTCTTGGGTCTCCCCGAAAGAGAATTAAGGTTATTTCCCAGATTAAATGTCATCGTCCTCACATTGGGGCCTTGGTTGAAACACACTTGACCAGAGATTCGGCTCGTTATGTGCAGAAACCATGGGTACAATGGTCCATACATGCGTTTCACACCAGTTACTCTAGAGGGGTTTCTTTGTTAATCCATAAGGACACTAGCTGGGAGGTCAAGGAGGCTCGGAAAGACCCTGAGGGACGCTTTGTTTTCGTGCATGCGTTGATAGATTTGAAAGACTACGTCATAATGTGTGTCTATAACCCACCCCCAGCTAATATATCAGTCGTCAAAAAGGCGGTAAGCTTTGCCTTAAATTATCCAGATGCACTAGTTATGTGCATGGGGGATTTTAACCTAGTCATGGAGAACGGTCTGGATACTTAGACTAGATGATTGAGTACCAGGGACAGCCTGCTCTCCATCTCCATTATCATTGCTCATTGAGGGCAGTGGTTGGTTGGATTTATGGAGGATACGTCATCCTGACGTGAGAGAATATACCGGTCACTCGTCCATTAGACGCACTCTATCTCGTATAGATTATTTATTTGGTTCTAGCAACTTGGCAATGTGGGTGGGGGATGTGGAACATGGGAACAGGGACATCTCAGATCATAGCCCTATAATACTTACACTTAGATTTAGCCAAAGTAGTCGTAATCTATTTTGGAAGCTGAACCCATTTTGTCTGAAATTGATAGGCCCCAATGACAGAACTCTAGACCAATTAGACTGCTTCATTTCCTCCCACCCAGAAACCCAGAATATTAACTTGTTTTGGGATGCCCTTAAAGCGTATCTAAGGGGATGTTTGTTTTCCACAATTTGCTATATTAAACGGGTGACATCTAGGGAAGATGAGGAGATGGAGAAGCGTTTGAGTGATTCGGAAGCAAATTATATAGCTAATCAAACAAATGAAAATAGAAATGAATGGTTAAACTCCCATAGATTATATACTCAATATATGGATACCAAATCTAAACGTAAATTATTTTTTACTCGTCAGTCATATTTTGAATTAGGAAATCAGTCCAGTAAGTTATTGGCATTCATGGTGCGCCAACACAACGCATCTAATACCATTCTTCAAATTCGGAAACTAGATAACTCGATAGTAACCTCAACGGGTGATATACTCCAGAGTTTCCATGAATATTATAAAACGTTATATAGTTCCAGAGGGTGTTTTAGCACTTCGGACTGCCTTGAATATTTATCAGATGTAAAATTTCCCACATTGAGTCCCGCTCAACAAGCCTTTATGGATGCAGACTTCACGATAGAGGAAATAAATGAAGCCATAGCGGATATGGCCTCTGGGAAGGCGCCTGGGCCGGATGGATTTCCCATAGAAATGTACAGGAAATATCGGGATGTTTTGGCACCACTCCTTCTGAGGGTGTTTCAGAGGACCTGGGAGGAAGGTTCTTTACCAGACTCCTTTTATGAGGCAAATATAATAGTGCTTAGGAAGGAGGGAAAGGATCCTCTTGAATGTGGATCATATCACCCCATATCGTTGGTAAATGTGGACTATAAGATCTTCACTAAAATCCTTGCCACAAGATTAAATTCGTTGATACTAGAAATAATACATCCGGACCAGACCGGTTTCATGCCTGGGAAAAATACATCTATTAATATTAGGAGAGTTCAGTCAGTGGTCCAGTACAGCTCCCTAGTGCCAGATAATGAATGGGCCTTGGCATCGCTGGATGTGGCTAAGGCCTTCGATTCTCTTGAGTGGTCTTTTTTATCTGCATGCTTACAAAAATATGAATTTGGTTCCAAATTTAGGAAGTGGATATGCGCGATGTACATGAAACCAAAAGCCTGAATAATAATAAACAACTCTGTATCCGAATCGTTCTCTTTGGCAAGAGGAACACGCCAAGGTTGCCCCCTTTCCCCGGCCCTTTTCGCGCTTGCAATCGAAGCGTTGGAGATCCATATAAGATCCACTCCAATCATTAAAGGCATAGAAATAGCGGGCCGTTTAGATACCATTGGCTTATATGCCGATGATATGGTGATATTTATGGACAAAGCAGAAGAAACACTGCCCCATGTGATTGCTACTATAGACAAATTTAGTAATTATTCGGGATTATACATTAATTGGGATAAGTCCACCTTGATGCCTCTCTCCCTAGGTCCAATGGATCACCTTGAAACGTTATCCCCATTGCCTGTTGTAACTAACTTTAAGTACCTGGGAATAAATATTTCAAAATATAGTAGACTAGACTTAAAAATGAATATTTTCCCGTTGTTAGATCTTGTTAAACTTAAATTTGCTATCTGGAGTAAATTGCCATTATCTGTCTCCGGACATATTAATCTGATTAATGATCCTACTCCCCAAACTCAGTTACTCCCTCCAACATAGTGCAGTACTGATCCCTAAATCTTTTTTTAAGGACTTAATTCATTAATCTCATCTTTTATATGGGGGAAGACTAGACCTAAACTCAAACTGTCTACCTTACATAGGTCTAAACAGTTGGACGAGGCGGCATTGCCGGATTTCTTTTTATATTACTTGGCCTGGCAGGTCAGAGCTCTGAGTAGATGGATGCCTAATAATTGTTTGCCTAACTCGGAGAGTCATCTGGCTCATGCTGCAGGGACTGATTGCTTGTTGGGGTTTTTAGAAGTAGACAAACCTAACGTCTCTGGATTATTACCCTTACTCCGGTTGGCATGGTCAGTCTGGAGACAACTTAAACGAGTGGTTCGCTTTGTTGACGTTATAGCTGAAATGCCATTATGGAATAAACCCTGTTTCCCGATGCTATTAAACCACCTGTCCACTCAATTCTGGATCTCATATAATATTTCCTCGATTAAAGATTTATATGATCACAATGTCCTAATGTCCTTTGAACAAATGCAGATTAAACACGGTGTCCCAAGGTCACAATTTTTCCAATATCTACAGCTTAGATCAGCAATTCAATCATATCTACGTAACAGAAATATGACCCAACCAATATCATCCTTCCCTTTGATAGGGATTCTCAAATCACAAGGCCCCCAGGGTCTTATTTCTACCCTATATACTTATATGTTGTCAGCGGGCTCTGACTCTGCTTTATCGTCAGTAAGGGAGAGGTGGAGGTCTCTAGTTCGATATTCAGAATGAAGATTGGGAGGAGATTCTTGGTTCTCCAATCGGGGTGTCTCCATCAGCCAATAACAAAATGACTCAAATGTATATAGTGCACCAGTCATATCTGACCCCACTACGGCTATATAGGATGGGGTGGTCCCAATCCTCAGAATGTTTACGATGTCATACAATGGATGCAGATTTCATACATATGGTATGGGGATGCCCAACTATTATATCTTTTTGGAGCGAGGTGACCTCGCTGTTAACTTCCCTCATAGGCACTCCTGTTCCTCTCACTCCATTGGTATGTCTGTTTGGTGTGCTGGAGGAAGAGATATGGGGACACCAAGTCAAAATTCTTCTGCAGGAGACACTTTTTTAGCCAGGAAAATAATGGCCTTACGCTGGATGGGTAATCAACATCCTTCTCTTAGAGCTTAGATTGAACTGGTAAATTCAATTATACCATACGAGCGGACACTATACCAGAACAGGGGTTGCTTGGGGAAGTTAGATATGTTGGTTGTAATGTATTATTCTGAGTTATGCATGGCCATGCATTTGTATAGATGAATAACGGGTTCTTGTAACAACTCCTAGATTATCCATAGGCCTCGCAAGAGAGTGAGGACCTGTGAAATTGAAATCTGTACTAATAACTCAATATGCAAACTTGTTGGTTTTCTTCTTTTACAGATATTACGATAATTGTGTATACATTGCACTGGCTATTTACAAAATGTGTATATTTATTTGTTGTCTAATAAACTAATTTAAAAATAAATGTTCCATGAAATTCAAATGAAAGTTGAAAGACTTCCACCATTCTGAACGCATATGCTTCTAATGTGTGACTTCTCTCGTGGCTCACAAGACTTGATTTTTTTTTTGTGAAGCATTTCTCATTTCTTACAGCATGAACATGAATACGGCTTCTCTCCTAATGAATTCTCTGATGTCTATTAAGATTCCCTTTAACCGTGAAAGACTTCCCACATAGTGAACATGAATACGGCTTCTCTCCTGTGTGAATTCTCTGATGTGTAATAAGACTCCCTTTACCCCTGAAAGACTTCCCACATAGTGAACATGAATACGGCTTCTCTCCTGCATGAATTCTCTGATGTCTAATAAGATTCCCTTTAACATTAAAATACTTCCCACATATTGAACATGAATACTGCTTCTCTCCTGTATGAATTCTCTGATGTGTAATAAGATTCCCTTTACCCCTGAAAGACTTCCCACATAGTGAACATGAATACGGCTTCTCTCCTGTATGAATTCTCTGATGTCTAATAAGATTCCCTTTACCCATGATAGACTTCCCACATAGTGAACATGAAAATATATTTTCTCCTGTATGAATTCTCTGATGTGTAATAAGATTCCCTGTATCTGTGAAAGACTTCCCACATTCGGAGCATGAATATGGCTTCTCTCCTGTGTGAATTCTCTGATGTTTAATAAGATTCCCTTTAAAAGCGAAGGACCTCCCACATTCTGAACATGAATACGGCTTTTCTCCTGTGTGCATTCTCTGATGTATAATAAGATTTCCTTTATCTATAAAGCATTTCCCACATTCTGAACATGAATACGGCTTCTCTCCTGTGTGACTTCTCTGATGTATAACAAATTGTGATTTATATTTAAAGCATTTCCCACATTCTGAACAGGAGTATGGAGTCTCACCTGTATGAATTTTCTGATGTGTAATAAGACTCCCTTTATCTGTGAAGGACTTCTCACATTCTGAACATGCATATGGCTTTTCTCCTGTGTGAAACCTCTGATGTCTAACAAGTTGTGATTTATATGTAAAGCATTTCCCACATTCTGAACAGGAGTATTTCTTTTTTCCTTTGTGTTTTCTTTGTGCTAAAAAATCTGAGCTTTTTGCAAGTTGCTTGTCACACTGAAATCTTGTATCCACTTTGTCACCTGGAATTGTGGTAACAATGTGAGATTGCTCAGGAGAGGGTTCCTCATGATTAGGAGGATTATAAGAAAGTGAAGTACTGTGAAGTCCAGGAGGTCCATGAAGGGTAATGAGGTCTTCTCCATTAGAGGGCTTCCTGATATCTTCTTTTCTACAATTTAGTGATAATCCGTTATTCTCACAAGGATTTCCTATAAGGATGAAAGATAGATTGGATGAGAATTTTTTTCGACAACACAAAAGGGATTTATAATTTTTTTATGGAGCTCACAATGAAAACCCTTATCAGTAAAAGTACCAGTAATAAGGAAGACAACTACATACCATAACATTAACACAATGACGGGTAAAATGAATAACACTTATATACTGGTGACATTGGCACAAGTCAGGGGTGGCAGAGATTAGGCAGCAAATAGACGGCTCTTAAAGGTAACCGGTCATCAGGAATTACTCCCCTAATGGACCACCAGTGCCGTATCACTCTCGTAGCAAGCTTCCTATCATGCCCTTAGTGTAGAAAAGTGTCCATGCAAATAAAAATGGAGTTTTAATATTTCAGCACCGCATGCAAATGAGAATAACTAATCACAAAAGTGGCCCTACATCCAGGAGCAGTCGAGCTCCAGCCACTGTAATCATGTCCTCAGTTTGCCTAAGACAGTGTTTCTCAACTCCAGTCCTCAAGACCCACCAACAGGGCAAGTTTTCAGGATTTCCTTAGTATTAGACAGGTCATAATTTCATCACCTGCTCAAGCATTAATTCCATCACCTGTGCAATACTAAGGAAATCCTGAAAACTTGACCTGTTGGTGGATCTTGAGGACTGGAGTTGAGAAACACTGGCCTAATGGCATGATAGGAACCCTTAGAAGCCTGCAACAGCACTAAAGACACATTAACCCCTTAAGGACCAAGCCACTTTGTACGTTAATGGCCAAGCCTCATTTTGCAATTCTGACCAGCGTCACGTTAAGACGTAATAACTCTGGAGCGTCCACACATCCCAGTGATTCTAAGACTGTTTTCTTCGTGATATATTGTACTTCATGTCAGTGGTAAATTTTGGTCATTAGCGTTTATTTATGGAAATATCAAAAATTTGATGAAAAATTTGAGTATTTTGCAGTTTGCAAACTTTGAATTTCTATGTCTTTATACCAGATAGTTATTTCATCAACAGTAATTAATAAATTACATTTACCCCTTGTCTACTTTACATCAGCATAATTTTTAACCCCTTTCCGACATTGGGCGTAATAGTACGCCAATGCCAGGCACCCTCCCTTTGATGTGGGCTCCGGCATTGCGCCCACATCTTTTCTGGCACGTCAGCTGTTTAAAAACGTCAGCTCGGCACGCGAAAAATAAGCCCTCACCCAACCCGAGATCACGAAAAATGGAAACGCTACAGGTATTGGAAAATGGCGCAAATTTTATTTTTTATTTTGGAATTTTTTTTTTCACCACTTAGATAAAAAAGAACCTAGACATGTTTGGTGTCTGGGTCATTCCATGTCAAGTGAACCAATGTTTTTAACTCTATATTTTTAATTCTTTTGAGATTTTGTTATTTGGTAATAGTGTGTCAGAGAATGCAAAATGTGAAGGAAAAAAAATTCTAAAATTTATTTTTTTTTTTTTAATTGATTTTCAAAGTTTGGAAAAAGTGTGAATTTCGGTATTGCCTGCCTTTACATTTCTCATCGTAACTCAGGCTAGAAAAAAGATAGAGAAACAAAATGAACACCATTCTACTCAGAACTGTACAGGCTTTCACCAGATATGTCACAAGACTGTTTCTTTATATTTTGTTTAGGCAAAATCAAATTCAAAATTTTGATGCGCAATTGTGAAAAAACCGAATGTGTTATACTTGTGAAAAAATGCATGTGTGTTACTGGTGTTCTTGGTTATATTTGTACAGGGACTCAACTTGGGACCTACTTTGGATCTAATTTTTTTTATATTTTTAAGCCTTGAATCATCTGATTTTAGGTTTGTGTGAGTTTCTTCCGTTTTTACTTTTAAAATTACAACTTATTGAATTCAACATTTATATGCAACAATAAAGAAACACAAAAAACAAATACCGTAAGTGCCAGAATAAATACATCTTAATCATCATAACACAACTTGCTCAGCATTGTCAACCTGAATGCATCGAACAAACCAAAAGAGAAAAGGTGATCACATCCTCCAGTGAGATTTTCTAAATACAGTCTCATCCTAATTACATGTTAAAAACAAGATTAAAAGAACCAATATTTTTAACACCTATTTATACATGAAACATTTTTTTTTCCTATTATATCACTAAATATGTCATTTATGAAGTGTTTAAGAAGTAGTACCGTAGTTAAATCGTCATTCTATAAAATCTGAACTAATCAATTAATAGTACGTTTTTAAACTGGCCTTTTATCAGCAATTTGTCCCTTCTAGTGGGTGAGATGTCATCTTGTCCATAAGCGCTTACTAGCAATGGCCATTTCCTTTTGTGTCAGAGTATGTACGGCCTGTCAAGGTGTTCGGCTCCACCTGAGTTAATATCTGATTTTTGTTAACTTTTAAAATGTCTGGTTTTCTTGGATACACAAATGATGGCACTTGACCAGAAGGTGCAAAAAAGTCAATTCTACTTCTTCATTTTCGCAATCTTTGGAGAGTACAGTAGCCAGCCACCAACGCCAATCATATTCACAGGTCACATCACCAGTTATGTCATCCATTGCCAATCTTGTGCCACCTTCTATCACCTCATGGACTTCATGGTCTTTGCTGAATGAAAAAATCCTTGTTTTTATTTCTGTTTCACTACATGGGATGACAGTGTGGTATTGCTGAGTCCCTTTGATGGCTTCTGCTTCCTGTAACCAATATAATAACAAACTCTCCTCCTCTTCGTACTCCTGGTTTGTACAATACATGAACTGGATGTTAAGAATAGTTTTCTCACTCCATTTGAAAAGTTGCATAGGAGGTGTTAAGATTTGGTCTGAATAAGGCCTCTGGAGGCCCGAGCTGCATTGGCAATGGATGACATAACTGGTGATGTGACCTGTGAATATGACTGGTGCTGGTGGCTGGCTACTGTACTCTCCAAAGATTGCGAAAATGAGGTAGAATTGACTCTTTGTCCTAAGAATAAAGTCCAGTTGTGGCCAGCCTTTGCTTGGAAAGGAGAATATATCTGACTCCTGTGTCCGATATAATTCCTTTATGTATGCACCCAGCTCAAATTTGGGTCAGGAACAGGCAATCACTAAGATCTCACTTTAAAAGATCACCTCAATATTCTTGGTGCCCAACGTGGGACCACTGAGAAGGTATGCTCACCAGACATCGACACTCGGCTTGGATCGAGGGAGAATGTCCAGGGTAGCTCGACTTGGAGACTGATCACCTCCATGAGAACACAGTAAATCTGCTGATTTCCTTGTGAATCTGTAGTAATTGCCTGTGTTACTCGAGCCATTATGTATAGTTCTGCACTCGTGTTTGCCGAGTGTTTGTGTCTCCTGACACGGTAGGGTGTGGGATATGTACTCCAGGTGGCCCTAAAGAACCCACGGCTACTGGTTGTGTGGAATGCAAACTGTGGTTGATTGCCTGTAGCATGTGTCTCGTGTCTTGAGTGTGTCACCACTGTTCTGGGCTATCTGAGTTCTCTGCCTGTCTCGTAGCAAGCAGGGAGGGACAGGAGGTGATCTGTGGTAAGTTGAGTGCAAGGTTTTGTGTGCTCCTAGAGTCTCAAGTGCGGAGCATAGCGTGGTTGAACCACGAAGGATCAAGAAACAAGCAAACACCTCTTTGAACCCTAGCACTGCGCACAAGGTCTGAGACAAAAATCCCAGTTACAGAGGACGGTCAATTTTTGTGTTTATCCGTCCATCTGATTATGTATGTTTGAGAGTGTTGTCTCTCTTCCGGGATTAGCCATCCCATCTGTGACAGTATGCGAGGAAAGGGAGGTAGTGTGTGATCTGGTGAGCGCGGGTTCTGCGTGCTCCCAGATTCTCGAAGTGATTCCGAGAGGAGACACAGTGGTTAAACCACGTGCGCAAGAAGACAGGCAGACACATCTCTGAACCTCTGTGCTGTGCATAGATCTGGGCTGGGATTTCTGGTCACTGGAGAAAACTCAGTCTCTTCGTCTAAAGCAGGGGTGGGGAATCTTTTTTCTGCCAAGGGCCATTTGGATATTTATACCATCCTTCGGGGGCCGTACAAACTCCGCCCTCAAAGTACATGCTGACTCTGGCACTGGTCTCAAGGCGTAATCTTGCATTGCATGCCCTTCAGTGTTCAGTAGTGAACTGTCACGCTGTATCACAGATACACATATGATGTCAGTAATCAATACTAAGAGGGACAACATGCAATATAACACATAAATAGGAAATCTCAACATGTACATAAAGTATAGTATTACCTGACATAATATCCGTTGTACTGTGGGTGAATCCTGAAGACTTATAATGCTGTACTCAGGCTGCAGGTGGACCGGGGTCTATGCTGACCCTAGACTGGGGACCTGACTAGTCCCTCAACCTGGAGGTACTGTTAATGGTACAGAGGTCCAGGCCGCCAACGTAACCCTGTCTCCTATAAGTCCCTGACAACTGTAATCTAGTCCTCAGAAGGACCCTGATTACCACACAGGGAATAGGCAGGTTACTGCTTAACAAACAGTACAGACAAACGAGACAGACAGGGAACAGAGCAAACACTGTCTTGCATACAACACTTAAACACAGAGGGAACACAAAAGGTCTAGGAGATAAACTATAATCGAGGAGAGGAGAAACCACAAAGGAACTCTTAACTTAAGTCTTCTCATGACCTGATCCAAACTGCTGGTCTGCATGTAAGCTTTCACCGGCATCTAACAAGCAGACTGGCAGGTATATAAAGGAAGCTAATTAGTGCATAATCAAAAGCAGCCGGGCGAGGCTGGACCTAGTCTTAGCAAAGAGCTAGGTAAAATTAACTCCCTCACTACCAAACACAAAGAAACAGCAACTCAGCTGCGAGAAGTCAGAATGTGCAATCGCGACGATCTTCGTGGCGATACACCCATGACAGTACCCCCCCTTCTACGAGGGGCCTCCGGACCCTCAGGGCCAGGTCTGCCCGGGTAAGTTGTGTGGAAGGTCCGAACCAATCGATCTGCATTAACATCAGACGCAGGGACCCACGTCCTCTCCTCAGGACCATACCCCTTCCAATGAACCAAGTACTGAAGGGACCGGCGATTCAGACGTGAGTCAATGATCTTCGACACTTGAAATTCTAAGTTACCATTGACCACCACTGGAGGAGGAGGTAGAGGTGACGGTATAACTGGCGCCACGTACCTCTTAAGCAACGATTTGTGGAACACATTGTGGATTTTAAACGTAGGAGGGAGGTCCAGACGAAATGCCACAGGATTAATTATAGAACTGATCCTGTATGGACCGATGAACCTGGGACCCAGTTTCCAGGAGGGAACCTTGAGTTTTATATTCTTGGTAGACAACCATACCAGATCGTTCACACAAAGGTCCGGACCAGACACTCTCCTCCTATCAGCCCTCCGTTTGTAACGGTTCCCCATAGCACTCAGATTATTCAGTACTCCTCTCCAAACTGAAGCAAGTGACGACGAGAATCGTTCCTCCTCAGGAACCCCAGAAGGGCCCCCCCCATTGAAAGTACAAAACTGGGGGTGAAAACCATATGCCCCAAAAAATGGGGACTTACCAGTGGACTCGCTCCGCCTATTGTTAAGAGCGAACTCTGCCAGAGGCAAGAAAGAAGACCAGTCCTCCTGGTTCTCTGAGACAAAACACCGAAGATATGTCTCTAGGCTCTGATTCAGACGCTCTGTCTGACCATTGGTCTGCGGATGAAAAGCCGAGGAAAATGACAATTGCATCCCCCGACGTGAACAAAATGCCCTCCAGAATTTGGACACAAACTGAGACCCCCTATCTGACACCACATCAGAAGGCAACCCGTGAAGTCTCACAATCTCCCCAATGAACACCTGCGCCAGAGTTTTAGCATTAGGAAGAGCAGGAAGAGCAATGAAATGTGCATCTTACTGAACCTGTCAACTACAACTAGAATGACAGTCTTCCCTGACGACGGAGGGAGGTCCGTAATGAAGTCCATAGACAGATGAGTCCATGGACGCTCCGGAATTTTCAAAGGCAAGAGGGTCCCAGACGGACGGGTATGAGGGGTCTTAGAGCGAGCACAAACTCCACAGGACGCGACAAAAGTTATTACCTCTTTATTTAAGTTAGGCCACCAAAACCGGCGAGAAAGGAGATCCACAGTTGCTTTACTCCCTGGGTGTCCTGCTAAAGCAGAATTATGATGTGCCTCGATAACTTTTTGTCTCAACTGAATAGGAACAAACAGTTTACCTGGAGGTCCTACAGGGGCGTCCCCCTGAGCCTCCAATACCTCCTCCTCAAGCTCCGAGCATACAGCCGACACTACCACTCCCTCCTGAAGGATAGGAACCGGGTCATCCGTTTTCCCGGCCCCTGGGAAACTACGAGATAAGGCATCAGCCTTAACATTTTTTGACCCAGGACGATAAGTGACGACAAAATTAAACCTGGTAAAAAACAACGACCATCTAGCTTGTCTAGAATTCAGACGCTTTGCAGATTCTAAATACAGCAGGTTCTTGTGATCAGTAATGACGGTGACCGGGTGGACTGCCCCCTCCAAAAAGTGACGCCACTCCTCAAAAGCCAACTTAATGGCCAAGAGTTCCCTATTGCCGACATCATAATTCCTCTCGGCGGGCGACAATTTCTTGGAGAAGAAAGCGCACGGACGCCATTTACCAGGGACGGACCTTGGGATAATACTGCACCCACCCCTACGTCAGACGCGTCTACCTCCACAATGAACGGTTGTGATGCATCTGGTTGAATGAGTATGGGGGCCGAAGCAAAACATTTTTTCAAGGATGAAAATGCTTGACAAGCTTTGTCAGACCACCTAGAAAAATCCGTCCCTTTTTTAGTCATGTCAGTGAGAGGTTTGACAACAGATGAGAAATTACGAATAAATTTCCGGTAGTAGTTAGCAAACCCCAGGAAACGCTGCAGTGCCTTAAGATCCTCTGGCCGATCCCATTCAAGCACTGCTCTCACTTTCTCAGGGTCCATACGGAAACCGGAAGCTGACACCAGGAAACCCAAAAATTGAAGTTCCTGTACGGCGAATACACACTTTTCCCATTTGGCGAACAACTTATTATCTCGCAAGATCTGCAACACCTGTCTCACATGCTCCTGATGAGACACAAGATCTGGCGAGTAAATTAAGATGTCATCTAAATAAACGACCACAAACTGCCCCACAAGGTGGCGAAAGATGTCATTAACAAAATGTTGAAACACAGCCGGGGCAGTAGTCAGACCAAAAGGCATGACAAGGTTCTCATAATGTCCCTCCGGAGTGTTAAACGCCGTCTTCCACTCATCCCCCTCCTTTATCCTAATCAGATTATACGCCCCCCTGAGATCCAACTTAGAGAACCATTTGGCGCCCACAATCTGATTGAAGAGATCAGGAATAAGTGGGAGCGGATACGGATCTCGGACCGTAATCCGATTAAGCTCACGGAAATCCAAGCAAGGGCATAGGCCTCCATCTTTTTTCTTCACAAAGAAGAACCCCGCGGCCACTGGGGAAGATGAAGGTCTAATATGCCCCTTGGCCAGACTTTCCGAAATATAATCCTTCATAGCCTGCCTCTCAGGACCAGAAAGGTTATATAACCTAGATTTAGGTAATTTAGCATCAGGAAGCAATTTAATTGAGCAGTCATACGCACGATGAGGAGGTAACTCTTGACACCCCTCCTCTGAGAACACATCCTCAAAGTCCTCCAGAAAAGGAGGCAAGGTTCTAGGCACGACCGCACTGATGACCGTTTTCATGCAGTTATTCTTGCAAAATTCACCCCACTGGCTTATCTCTCTGGATTGCCAATTAATCACTGGATTGCCACCCCACTGGCTTATCTCTATGTTTAGCCAACCAAGGAAGTCCCAACACAATAGGAGTAGGAAGACCCTCCAACACATAACAAGACAATTGTTCTTTATGTATTGCCCCTACTCGAAGGTCTATGTTATGAACAGCTTGTACAAAGCTACCTTGACCGAGAGTTCTGGCGTCAATAGAGAATATAGGGATCGGTTTGGCCAATACACTCAGTTGCATACCTTGCACCTGGGCAAACCGAGCGTCCACCAGATTAGCCCCAGACCCACTATCAAGAAGAACAGAAATCCTCTCAACTCTCGTACCAACCACCACCTCCGCAGGTATGAGAAATTGAGACGGACTTAGGGACGAAATACATACTCCCAGGTTGTCGTCCACCACACAACCTGGGATTAACAGTTTTCCGGCGACTTTTTTGCTTAATGAGGCACGGGATGGACACCCCTCAACAAAATGTCCCTCTTTCCCACAGAAGAAACACCTTCTAGTCTTGCGGCGCACCGCCGATCCCCTCCTACGAAATGATGTCCCTCCCAACTGCATAGGCTCCTCAGAACAGACCAGGGGAACCTCAATATAAGGGACTTTAGTAGTAGGTGGAGTCACAACAGGGGGCGGAGTTACCTCGCACCTCTCCCGAAGCCGTCTATCAATACGAATAGCAAGGGCCATAGCAGCCTCCAGTGACGGAGGAGAATCATACTGAGCCAAAACATCTTTTAATTTGTCAGATAACCCTTGACAAAACAGGCTCCTAAGAGCTGGGTCATTCCATTGAGTATCTGTGGCCCATCTACGGAACTCAGAAGAAAATTCCTCCGCTGGACGATCTCCCTGCTGTATCTTACGTAACTTCATTTCAGCAAGGGAGACCCGATCCGGGTCATCATATACCAGACCCAGGGCAGTAAAAAAAATCGATCTACTGACTGGAGGGCCGGGGAGCCCGGAGGAAGAGAGAATGCCCAGAATTGAGGGTCCCCTTGTAAGAGCGAGATGACAATTCCCACCCTCTGCTCTTCACTCCCCGATGACTGAGGCCGAAGCCGAAAATATAATTTACATGCCTCCCGGAAGGTAAAAAATTTGTCCCGCCCACCAGTGAACCTGTCCGGGAGAGCAACTTTAGGTTCAGACCTGGTTTGCTCCGGGAGAGACAAAACCCTGGACTTAATGTCCGTCAGCTTCATGGATAAACTCTGCAACTGCAGGGCAAACTGGGCAACTGGATCCATGGTAGCTGGGGAGAATCTTTTTTGGCCGGTGAAAATGTCACGCTGTATCACAGATACACATATGATGTCAGTAATCAATACTAAGAGGGACAACATGCAATATAACACATAAATAGGAAATCTCAACATGTACATAAAGTATAGTATTACCTGACATAATATCCGTTGTACTGTGGGTGAATCCTGAAGACGTATAATGCTGTACTCAGGCTGCAGGTGGACCGGGGTCCATGCTGACCCTAGACTGGGGACCTGACTAGTCCCTCAACCTGGAGGTACTGTTAATGGTACAGAGGTCCAGGCCGCCAACGTAACCCTGTCTCCTATAAGTCCCTGACAACTGTAATCTAGTCCTCAGAAGGACCCTGATTACCACACAGGGAATAGGCAGGTTACTGCTTAACAAACAGTACAGACAAACGAGACAGACAGGGAACAGAGCAAACACTGTCTTGCATACAACACTTAAACACAGAGGGAACACAAAAGGTCTAGGAGATAAACTATAATCGAGGAGAGGAGAAACCACAAAGGAACTCTTAACTTAAGTCTTCTCATGACCTGATCCAAACTGCTGGTCTGCATGTAAGCTTTCACCGGCATCTAACAAGCAGACTGGCAGGTATATAAAGGAAGCTAATTAGTGCATAATCAAAAGCAGCCGGGCGAGGCTGGACCTAGTCTTAGCAAAGAGCTAGGTAAAATTAACTCCCTCACTACCAAACACAAAGAAACAGCAACTCAGCTGCGAGAAGTCAGAATGTGCAATCGCGACGATCTTCGTGGCGATACACCCATGACATGAACACTGCGTGTGTGTGCTTACAGATCAAGATGAAATTAATGATAATAATGCCCAAGCACTGCGGTCCCTGAGAATCTGCCCGGGGGCCGCATAAAAGGTCATCGAGAGCCGTAAATGGCCCTGGGGCCTGAGGTTCCCCACCCCTGGTCTAAAGGAAGCAGATAATGAAAAAAGTTTTTGAAGCTCTGTAAGGGAGGGGGAAATGTGATGATGGCAGATTAGACTGCAGCACGACAGTGTCTTCCAGAGAGGGAAGAAGTATGTACAGAACATGAGATGGGAAGTTGGAAAATGAGGGTTTCCGGAAGTGTATTGAAGAAAAAAAAAAAGAGAATGTTTAAATGATGCTGGCTTGTTAGATCAGGCTGAGATATGATGGAAAAACCTCTGTGTAACTAGAGGTGATGTGCAAGAAGAAAAACATTGTGATAAGTTTTAGTATGTGAAGATATGAAACATAGGTGGCGCTGACCGCCCTGCTGCTTCCAGTTTGTCTCCACCCCCTTACATTGTCCCTGAAGGATGGACATGTTGTGTATGTAGGAACTAGAATTTAGTTTGGGTAGAGACCTGTCATGTGATGCCCCCTGTTGGCACATAGGAACTATTAAACCTTCATAGCATAATAGAATGGCAGAGTTGGAAGAGACCTCCTGGGTCATCTGGTCCAACCCAGGATTCACTAAATCATCCCAGACAGATGTCTGTCCAGCCTCTGAAGACTTTCATGGAAGGAGAATTCACCAACTCTCGTGGCCGCCTGTTCCACTCATTGATCACCCTGTCAAAAAGTTTTTCTAATATCTGATCTGTGTCTCCTTCCATTCAGTTTCATCCCATTACTTCTAGTCTTTCCTTGTGCGAATGAGAATAAAGATGATCCTTCTACAATGTGACAGCCCTTGAGATATTTGTAGACAGCTATTAAGTCTCCTCTCAGTCTTGTTTTTTGCAAGCTAAACATTCCCAAATCCTGCAACCGTTCCTCATAGGACATGGTTTGTAGACCGGTCACCATTCTGGTCGCTCTTCTCTGAACTTGCTTGTTTTTTGATGTCTTTTTTAAAATGTGGTGCCCAAAACTGGATACAGTATTCCAGATGAGGTCTGACCAAAGAGGAGTAGAGGGCAATAATGACTTCACGTGATCTAGATTGTATGCTTCTGTTAATACATTCTAGAATTGTATTTGCCTTTTTTGCTGCTGCATCACAATGTTGACTCATGTTCGGTCTGTGATCTATCAGTGCCACCCAAGTCTTTTTCACATGCGCTGTTACTTAGCCCTATTCCTCCCATTCTGTATATGCTTTTTTCATTTTTATTGCCCGGGTGTAGTACTTAGCATTTTTCCCTGTTAAAAAACATTCTGTTAGTTGCTGCCCACTGCTCCAGTTTATTTATATCTTTTTGAATCCTCTCTCTCTCTTCTCTAGTATTAGCTATCCCTCCTAGCTTTGTATCATCAGCAAATTTAATAAGTTTACCCTCAATTCCTTCACCTAAATCACTGATAAAGATGTTGAACAATACAGGGCCCAGGACAGAGCCCTGTGGTACCCCACTTGAGACATTCTTCCAACTGGATGTGCAGCCATTTACGACCACTCTTTGGGTCCGATCACTAAGCCAGTTATGAATCCAACTGTTGCCTTGTCCATTCCATACTTAGTCATTTTTTCAATAAAGGATAGTATGAGAAACATTGTCAAATGCTTTGCTGAAGTCAAGATATACTATATCTACCGCATTTCCCTGATCCACCCAGTCAGTGATTCTGTCATAGAAGGAAATTAAGTTAAGGTACTGTCACACTAAGTGAGATCGCCAACGAGATCGCTAAAGCGCCAGCGATTTTATGACGCAGTAGCGATCTTGTTAGTGACGCAGCTGTGTGACATGTAGCTGCGATGTTGCTGATCGATTATGAATGTTCTGAGCTGTTTTTTGGTCGTTGGTGTCCCGCGTGAGCCTGAATCGCTGAGTGTGACACCCTTTATGGATGACTTTACCAGCGTCGCAGGCGGCACTAGGTTTTCCCAACAACCGCAGAGGTCTGATGAGATCTTTGTGTTTGGAAGCTAACTAGCGATCACATAGCGAACGCACCAACGATCTCGCCAGGTCGTGTCGTTGTCGTGATCGCTGGTGTGATCGCTAAGTGTGATAGTGCCTTATGTCTCCCTGCTAACACCCTCGCACCTCTCCAGTCCATCCTTATCTCTGCTGCCCAACTAATCCATCTCTCTCCTCGTTACTCCTCCGCTTCTCTCCTGTGCAAATCTCTTCACTAGCTCCCATTCCCTCAGCGTATCCAGTTCAAATTACTAATACTGACCTACAAGGCCATCCATAACCTGTCCCCTCCATATATCTCTGAACTAATCTCTTGATATCTTCCCTCACGTAATCTCCGGTCCTCCCAAGACCTCCTTCTCTCCTCCACACTTATTCGCTCCTCTCCCCACTGCCTCCAAGACTTCTCCCAAATATCCCCCATCCTCTGGAATTCTTTGCCCCAACACATCCGACTATCCACCACATTCGGATACTTCAGAAGAAACCTGAAAACCCACCTCTTCAGGAAAGCTTAAGCCTGCAATGACCCCGCTGCCTTATCACAACTAACAGAGCTACCGCATCACCAACACCAGAGCTGCTGCAACCCACCAATCTATTGTCTCCTTCCCCATCATCCTGTAGAATGTAAGCCCGCAAGGGCAGGGTCCTCTCCCCTCTGTATCAGTCTGTGATTGTTAGTTTGTTTACTGTAAGTGATATCTGTAATTTGTATGTAACCCCTTTTCATGTGCAGCACCATGGAACCAATGGTGCTATATAAATACTAATAATAATAATGATTTTTTGTTACAAACCCATGCTGACTCTGGTTAATCACTTCATTCTTATCCAGGTACTTCTACTCCTAAGGTAGGATTGTATTCTTTGTTATGCCCGCCCCCATCCATTTGCATAGTGTGGACTCCCCTGCCCAGTGCCCCAAATGCTACGCCCCCATAAGTCACACCCCCATTGAACATGTCTGCACTGGAAAGCACCAATGCCCCTTCAGGACCTGCCCTGCCTTCCAGCTCCTTTTCTGACACAACCCAAATAAATGCAGCAGTAATACGTTAGCCTTTTGCTGCCATCTGAGACTCACTAGGACAATTATTCAGCTAGGGTGGGCAGCTCACCTCAACCTCTGCTTCTCTCCTGCAGTGTTCACCCAGATTACAGCCACCAGACCTTACATCCCAGCCTAGGGGACCAGTTATTACAGAGCCCCAGGAGGGTGTATGGCGTCCCTGGGATCCTAGTGAAATGCTGGCCATGATGAGTAGAATGCCAGACCCTGAAATGTTTCCTATGTCATTTATTACAGAAGTTAATAAAAATAGTAATGCTTTCTGCTGTTGCTGGTGAGATTTAGAGAACAGATTAGTCTCCAGACAGCCATCCTTCATGATATTCAACAGGATGCTACTGAATTAGTAGAAAAATATTATACCCGGCTCTGGCAAAGTTAAGGTTTAAAGCCTGTGATTATAGAGCCACTAATAATGTTTCGCTCAGAGTATCAAAGTCATATTGCCAGCTCTGATAACACAAAAACCTGGTCTAGAGCCCCTCTTATGTAGACCAGCCAAGGGCAAAGAAGTCTCAACGTGATAGCCCCCTCCTTCTCCATTACGGCCATTCTCTCTCAATACTGCTTGACATCTCAGGTTTCACTGTGGATCCTCGTGCTTAATAACATCAGCATTCACGTCAAACTACTGATTCCAGCTATCCTGTTGCCTCTGGAAGGGGGGAGTGGGTGGTAGTGGTAATCTGCGTGACCTGCTAGTTGAGCCACAACAGGAACATGATTGTGTACAGATATTATATATCAAAAAACTGACCGGCACATCCAAACTTAGATTCAGTGTGAACAGGTGCTAAACCTAGAGTCACCAACTCATATACATACAAGAAGAAAAGGTAGCACACTGTAGCGCTATAGCTTGCAAACACGAAATATGAAAAATATGAAAAATGAATTACATCATTACCTTAGAAATATGAAAAATTGAGAAGTCTTAGCGCATAAGATGGCCAAATTATGTGAGCCTGATAGCCACGTCAAGGCTCTTCTCGTATATCAGGTCCCTAACTAATGCCTATCCTCGCTTTAGAAAAGTCTGTCTGCATGGGAACCTATGAATCCTCTTTTCAGACTAAAATCTACATCTCTGTGGAGGGGTGATGAACCTGCTGTAATTAAAAGGCCTGTGACCACCAGGTGGAGTGCTCAGGCAGAAGGTAAATGAATGCATATCAAAAAACTGACCGGCACATCCAAACTTAGATTCAGTGTGAACAGGTGCTAAACCTAGAGTCACCAACTCATATACATACAAGAAGAAAAGGTAGCACACTGTAGCGCTATAGCTTGCAAACACGAAATATGAAAAATATGAAAAATGAATTACATCATTACCTTAGAAATATGAAAAATTGAGAAGTCTTAGCGCATAAGATGGCCAAATTATGTGAGCCTGATAGCCACGTCAAGGCTCTTCTCGTATATCAGGTCCCTAACTAATGCCTATCCTCGCTTTAGAAAAGTCTGTCTGCATGGGAACCTATGAATCCTCTTTTCAGACTAAAATCTACATCTCTGTGGAGGGGTGATGAACCTGCTGTAATTATAGATTCATAGGTTCCCATGCAGACAGACTTTTCTAAAGCGAGGATAGGCATTAGTTAGGGACCTGATATACGAGAAGAGCCTTGACGTGGCTATCAGGCTCACATAATTTGGCCATCTTATGCGCTAAGACTTCTCAATTTTTCATATTTCTAAGGTAATGATGTAATTCATTTTTCATATTTTTCATATTTCGTGTTTGCAAGCTATAGCGCTACAGTGTGCTACCTTTTCTTCTTGTATGTATATGAGTTGGTGACTCTAGGTTTAGCACCTGTTCACACTGAATCTAAGTTTGGATGTGCCGGTCAGTTTTTTGATATGCATTCATTTACCTTCTGCCTGAGCACTCCACCTGGTGGTCACAGGCCTTTTAATTACAGCAGGTTCATCACCCCTCCACAGAGATGTAGATTTTAGTCTGAAAAGAGGATTCATAGGTTCCCATGCAGACAGACTTTTCTAAAGCGAGGATAGGCATTAGTTAGGGACCTGATATACGAGAAGAGCCTTGACGTGGCTATCAGGCTCACATAATTTGGCCATCTTATGCGCTAAGACTTCTCAATTTTTCATATTTCTAAGGTAATGATGTAATTCATTTTTCATATTTTTCATATTTCGTGTTTGCAAGCTATAGCGCTACAGTGTGCTACCTTTTCTTCTTGTATGTATATGAGTTGGTGACTCTAGGTTTAGCACCTGTTCACACTGAATCTAAGTTTGGATGTGCCGGTCAGTTTTTTGATATGCATTCATTTACCTTCTGCCTGAGCACTCCACCTGGTGGTCACAGGCCTTTTAATTACAGCAGGTTCATCACCCCTCCACAGAGATGTAGATTTTAGTCTGAAAAGAGGATTCATAGGTTCCCATGCAGACAGACTTTTCTAAAGCGAGGATAGGCATTAGTTAGGGACCTGATATACGAGAAGAGCCTTGACGTGGCTATCAGGCTCACATAATTTGGCCATCTTATGCGCTAAGACTTCTCAATTTTTCATATTTCTAAGGTAATGATGTAATTCATTTTTCATATTTTTCATATTTCGTGTTTGCAAGCTATAGCGCTACAGTGTGCTACCTTTTCTTCTTGTGTGTACAGATAATGTCCCATGGGGGGGGTTCAGTCATGTTGCCGATGTCCCACTAGACAAGCCTGACCATAAGCTCTTTGTGGATGGATCACAGTATGGCGTGGATGGCCAGTTCTACACTGAATATGCTGTTGGTCCATGAAATCATAAATGCGGAACCGCTGCCCCCACATGTCTGTCCAGGAAGCTGAACTCCGTCCCCTAGAAGAAGCCTGCAGACATGCTAAAGACCAAACTGCCACCATTTATGCAGACAGCCGCTATGCTTTCACAACTATGGACCTTTATGGAGAGCTTGATCATTCCTCGCAAAGGCAGTTAAGCCTATTAAGAATGATAACTCTGTCTAACGCCTGATGGAGGCCATACTTTTACCCGAGAAAGTTGCCATAGTGAAAGTCAAAGGCCATGCAAAGAACGACTCAATTACAGCTAAAGGCAATCACCTTGCTGACCAAATCTGCTGCTTACCAAGCAAGAGACAACCCTGTCGGGGTGCAGCTGCACAATTGGCCTCTGTCGTGGACCCACCAGTGACCTACGACCTTCTCAAGAAGTTACAAAAGGCTGGCATTGATGTCAAGAGAAGGGACCTGTGCCGTCGCCAGAAGGACTGTGACTAGGGTTGAGCATTCCGATACTGCAAATATCGGGTATCGGCCGATATTGGCTGTATCGGAATTCCGATTCCGAGTTCCGATATTTTCGTCATATCGGATACCGGAATCGGATTTGTCACTGTCACTGTCCGTCGGTCGGGTCTGTCAGGAGTCAGCGGCACTTACCTGGCAGAAGATCTCCGGCGGTCACGGGCTGGACTGCTTCATGGCCGCCATCATCTTTCCCCGGCGGTCACATGCAGTTTCTCGCGATAACTGCAGTGACTGCTGGGTAATCCCGGCCGTAAAGCAGTCAGTCCGATGACGTCACCGCCGGGGAAGCAGGTAATCAGCTGTGCTGCGTTGCGATGACAGGCTCTGCCTGTCATTGCGATGTAGCAGAGCTGGATCGTAGTGGGACTTGTCGTTACTATGGACTGCGTCGGACAGGTGGTATACTGCTGGTTTGTTTTTTTTCTTTTTTTACAGGAGATCGATGGCGTCGCAGGAATGAGAGAGTAATAAAATAAATGAAAACTGTGTTGTCTCTTTTATTTCATTAAAAGACTTTTTATTGCTGTGTTTTTTTTTTAAACATTTAAAAACTTTGGGATTAATAATGGATCGGTGTCTTATTGACACCTCTCCATTATTAACCGGGCTTATTGTCACCGTGCAATCAACGGTGACATTAACCCCTTATTACCCCGCTTGCCACCGCTACAGGGCAAGTGGGAAGAGCCGGGTAAAGTGCCACAATTGGCACATCTTTTGATGCGCCAAATGTGGGCTGCTGTAGCCTGGTATTATCAGGCTGTTGAGGGCCAAAATCCATGGGCCTTGACAGTCTTTTAATACCAGGCCGCAGCAGTCTGCATTTTACTTGGCTGGTTAACAAAAATAGGGGGGATCCCCACGCCGTTTTTTTTTCGAGGGGATCCCCTATTTTTGTTAACCAGCCAAGCTAAGCAGACTGCTGTGGCCTGGTATTATCAGGCTTGCAAGGTCCATGGATATTGGATCCTTACCAGCCTGAAAAACCAGGCCTCAGCGGTCTGCTTCATCTGGCTGGTTAACAAAAATAGGGGGGACCCCACGCCAATTTTTTTCGAGGGGATCCCCTATTTTTGTTAATCAGCCAAGATATGCAGACTGCTGTGGCCTGGTATTATCAGGCTGGCAAGGTCCATGGATCTTGGCTCCTTAACAGCCTGAAAATCCAGGCCTCAGCGGTCTGCTTCATCTGGCTGGTTAACAAAAATAGGGGGGACCCCACGCCAATTTTTTTCGAGGGGATCCCCTATTTTTGTTAACCAGTTCCCTCTGACGTCACTGATTGTGTCCCTGGCTGACCTGAAGTGAAAGTGGAAAGCAATCAATTAAGCTTTCCACTTCCTCTCCTGTCAGCCAGGAGAGGAACTCATTCATTTGGGGGTTTACTGTGAGGCTGCAGCATTAGCTGCGGTCCCTGCAGTAAACATTAACCCTTTCTGAAGGATTACACCGTGGGACCTGACTGTGCATGGGATAGGTAAGAATAATTTTGCTTTATTATTTTATTTTTATTACAGGAAATGGTTTTAGCAGGTAAATAAAATATGGTCAAAAACTGTGTGATTATTTCATTAAACTTCTTTTTTATTAAAGTGTGTGTGTTTGATTTTTCTTTCATACAATAGGATTAATAATTGATAGTTGTCTAATTGACAGCTCTCAATTATTAACCTGGCTTAAAGTGACCTTTCAATTGCAAGGTCATTTTAACCCCTTATTAACCCATTCGCCACCGCTACAGGGCAATGGGAATAGACGGGCAAAGTGCCAGAAAGGGCAAATCTAATTAGAGATTTGCCCTTTCTGGGGTGTCTGGGGGCAGATGTTAGTAGCCGGGGGGGGGCCAAAAAAAATGGTCCCTCTCTGGGCTATTATTATCTGCCCCCACTCACTGGCTTTGTCTGTCTCGTTGCGAAAATAGGGTGGGAGCCCACACATTTTTTTCCAGCAATTTTACACCTCATATATATATATATACATGTCATTGAATTTGTGACACATATATATATATATTTATATTTATAGTTCATACACTTCTACATAGTATAATAGCCGCTAATTCAATTGCCGACTTTTGTGAAAATGCAGAACCCGACATGAAATGACACTTGGTTTACATAGAGTTAACCATGTCTTTTCATGTAGTTTGATATCTGATTTGCACAAACAATTACATGAGTGTAAGTGTGCTAAATTTCACACCTGTAGGGGTTAATTAAAGGTGTAAATTCGTAGCAAAAAAGTCCTTTTTTTTTTACAACGAATTTACACCTTTAATTAACCCCTACAGGTGTGAAATTTTGCACACTTACACTCATGTAATTGTTTGTGCAAATCAGATATCAAACTACATGAAAAGACATGGTTAACTCTATGTAAACCAAGTGTCATTTCATGTCGGGTGCTTCTGTCTTTTCACAAAAGCCGACTTTACCCGGCAATTGAATCAGAGGCTATTTTACTATGTAGAAGTGTATAAACTATAAATATATGTATATATATATGTCACAATGACATATATATATATAATATGTATTCTATGTGTGTATATTTAGTGTTTACAAGGCAAGAATGGGTTTTTTTTTATTCCGATATTTTGTTCCCATAGACTTACATTGGATTTCCGGTATCGGTATCGCCGATATTTTAATGGTATCGGCGATACCATTCCGATTCCGATACTTTTGGATATCGGAAAGTATCGCTCAACACTGTGACATATGGGGACAAAGTATGCCTTTCCTGAGTTCTGTATCCCATGATGGCTCAAGCCTCCTATGACAATACCCACCAATTAAAGACTGCCATGACAGACCTCGTTCACCAGCATTGGTATGCTCCTGGGTTTAGTGTCACTGCAGCTAAACATGTCCAAGCCTGTCTGACCTGTGCTGTCAACAACGTAGGAAGCACCACCAAGACGTCTATGAGACACACAAGGTCCCTTTACCCATTCCAGCACCTTCAGAAAGGCTACATTCAACTTTCCAAGGATGTACTTGTGTGTTTTGACGTCTTCTCAGCATGGACAGGTGTACCCCGTGGGTATAAAGCGACCGCCAAGGGTACAGTGAACAAACTGATCTCAGAAGTTGTCTGCAGATACGAGGTGCCTAAGACCACAGAGACTGACAGAAGTACCCACTTTACCAGAGAAGTTATGCAGGAAATAATGCCCGCCCTAAGAGTGGAGCAGGCCTTCATGCTGCATACCATCTACAAAGTAGGGTAGAGATTGAATGGGACCCTGAAACTGAAAATCCAGAAAGCCATGGACAGAATGCTTGCCCCTTGCACTTTTCTCAATAAGGTATACTCCCAACAAAAATATAGGCCTCAGCCCATATGAGGTGTTAGTTGTGTCAGCCCCTAGGCTAGGGTTGCATTTCCACAGCAGTTTCAGATGCAACGTGACAGGCTGTCTTCTTATGTTATTGCACTTACAAAACGCTTGTCTAACATATGCTCTCGAGTTTACTATTCCCTTCCAGATCCAGATTTTATAGAACTGAGCCACCCTCTGCAGCCCGGGTACTGGGTGGTGTTAAAAGACACGTCAGGAGAACACTCGAGCCTCGATTTGATGAACCCGTCCAAGTACTCCTGACAACACCTACCTCAGTGACACTCAAAGGGAGACCACCATGGATCCACGCGTCACACTGCAAAAAAGTGGACCAGCCACCCGAGTAATACATATCCTTCCCATTATCTACCTAACACGGTTCGATTTATTAGATAGTGACAAATATATCTGACTTCCACATGTGTAAAGACTGCATCAAGGAGGGTAAAGGCTTAACACTGCCCATCCAACGGACAGCTCAGATGTCACGATCCATGTACTGTGTTTTCTCCTTGTCCTTTATGTGTTTGTCACTGTCCCCTGTGTGGTATTATCTCCAGTGGTGAGGCTAGGGTTCCTTGTCGGCCAGTGCACTAGTCAGGGCAGTGTTAGGTGACAGAGAGGGACGAGGTTCCTGACGGCGATTGGGGGGGGGGGGAAAGGACCCACTTAGGGTGTTAGGGGAGTGCAGGGACAGGCCCAGGTTAAGTTCAGGTGGTGACCGTCCCTCATTGCCCTATCAATAGGGCCTTTCTTTCCCCATTTTCCCATCCCGTCGTGTGTGTGTGTTGCGCCATTTGCTAACCGACCATCTGTTGGGTCATATCACATCATGACATCAGGTTAATAATTGATTTAGGGGGACTGTGAAGGAGAGAATGGTTAATGAAATCAATTATTAAAAGTAAGTTCAGATATGATGTGACAAAGATGGTGTCTGTGTCCTGCAGCAACACCCTGGAAAGAATCTTTGGAATGTGAAAGTTAAGGCACACTGAAGACCATATATGGAGTGGAGTTGGCATTGACCAATCATAGACTGACACCATAACTGTTCAGAAGATTGTGTGACGCCCTTTTCCTGTCTTTTACCAGATTCTTTGTCCTAAGAATAAAGTTCAGTTGTAAAGCATGACAACATGGAATACATGAAATTTAGAATAGCAATATGGCTTTGGAATATAAGGAAAAATTTGAGACGCTTAGTATAAACATTTGGCCAAACATTTTAAAGCCCACCAACCATCGTCAAGGTGGTCTCAATTCTGGTGAGTCCCTGACCTAATGTGAACATACCTCTATTAGGCTGATATCTGAATTTCTGGGTGAATATGCACCTCTGTCAGTAATGCCTGCATTTATGGGTAAAGTAGGGACCTGGTGTAATTAAAATCACCACCTGGTGGGGGCGGAGTGCTCGGTCAGTAAGCTAACATTCAAAAGACAAAAAAACCTGACTGGCACATCCAGACTAATGAGAACTAGGTGCAAACCAAGGGAAGCTACCCCCATGTAAAACATACAAAAAAAGGCTGCACTCAAGCATACTAAAGCATGACAACATGGAATACATGAAATTTAGAATAGCAATATGGCTTTGGAATATAAGGAAAAATTTGAGACGCTTAGTATAAACATTTGGCCAAACATTTTAAAGCCCACCAACCATCGTCAAGGTGGTCTCAATTCTGGTGAGTCCCTGACCTAATGTGAACATACCTCTATTAGGCTGATATCTGAATTTCTGGGTGAATATGCACCTCTGTCAGTAATGCCTGCATTTATGGGTAAAGTAGGGACCTGGTGTAATTAAAATCACCACCTGGTGGGGGCGGAGTGCTCGGTCAGTAAGCTAACATTCAAAAGACAAAAAAACCTGACTGGCACATCCAGACTAATGAGAACTAGGTGCAAACCAAGGGAAGCTACCCCCATGTAAAACATACAAAAAAAGGCTGCACTCAAGCATACTAAAGCATGACAACATGGAATACATGAAATTTAGAATAGCAATATGGCTTTGGAATATAAGGTCATTTTCACACCTTCAGGAACCTTAAAGGGCCCTACCAGCTGTTTCCCCATGATTTCGGCCCAAAACATGACTCCTCCACCTCCTTGTTGACGTCGCAGCCTTGTTGGGACATGGTGGCCATCCACCAACCATCCACTACTCCATCCATCTGGACCATCTAGGGTTGCTCAACACTCATCAGTAAACAAGACTGTTTGAAAATTAGTCTTCATGTATGTCTGGGTCCACTACAACCGTTTCTGCTTGTGAGCACTGTTTAGGGGTGGCCGAAACGTAGATTTATGCACCACAGCAAGCCTTTGAAGGATCCTACACCTTGAGGTTCGAGGGACTCCAGAGGCACCAGCAGCTTCAAATATCTGTTTGCTGGTTTGTAATGGCTTTGTAGCAGCTGCTCTCTTAATCCGATGAACTTGCCTGGCAGAAACCTTCCTCATTCTGCCTTTATCAGCACGAACACGTCTGTGCTCAGAATCAACCACAAATCTCTTAACAGTACAATGTTCACGCTTAAGTTTTCGGGAAATATCTAATGTTTTCATCCCTTGACCAAGGCATTGCACTATTTGATGCTTTTCAGCAGCAGAAAGATCCTTTTTCCTTTCCATGTTCCTTGAAAACTCTGGGCTGCTTAATAGTGTGGAACATCCAGTTTTCCTTTTATTGGGCTCACATGGCAAACTAATTATCACAGGTATCTGAGACTGATTTCAGTGATCCAAAGAACCCTGAGACACAATACCATCAATGGGTTTCATTTACAAAAAAAAACAAAAAAACGCTATGACACTTAAAACCGATTTGCATAATAAATTGGAACATAGTGTATGTACGAGCATTATTGGCGGAAAGGCAGATTGAACTGCCATATAGCTTGAAGGGCATCCACTATCTTCGGATGATCTGCTGTATTCTGGGAGGCGAATCTCTGCACCTGCTTGTTCTCTTTCGTGGCAAAAAGGTCTATCCGAGGAAGACCCCATAATTCCACGATCTTCCTGAATATCTGGTGATTTAGACACCATTCTCCTTGACTTAATGTATGTCGGCTCAGGAAGTTTGCTTTTAAATTCTTTTTTCCCTTGATATGAAGGGAAGAGGGAGAAAGTACATGGTTTTCAGCCAAATTGAAGATTTTTATTGCGGAAGACTTTAGTTTTTTTGTGTTCCGCCTTGTCTGTTCACATATGCGACTGCCATGGTGTGGTCTGACAGGACTCTTACATGTGAACCTCGAAGCTGCGGAAGAAAATGATGCAGTGCATGACTGATCGCATTTAACTCCTTCAAATTTGATGAGTCCTGTATCTCCCCTATGTTCCACTGACCCTGATCCAGGCTATCCCCCATATGGGAGCCCCATCCTTCAGGGCTAGCATCAGTGGTGATTACACTGGATGGTCTTATTACCCATGGAACACCTCTAGAAAGATGGGTATCATCCAACCACCAGGTCAGGGAGGTTAACACTTCTGTGGACAAGCTTATTACTCCTCCGAGATGACTCCGCAAGCATTTTTCCTCATGGATCATCTCATGCTGCAACCGCCGGGTATGATACTGGGCCAACTTGACCGCCGGAATGCAGGAGGTAAGGATCCTAGAAGGGACATAGCCTCTCTTAAGGACATCCTAGGTCTGTCACTTTCGCCTTTATGATTGACTTCTTCACCTCTGGAAGCAGGCACCTTTGACTTGTTGAGTCTAAGTGAAGACCCAGGAAAGACTGAAGGGTCTGTGGTACCAATCTGGACTTCTCGACATTGATAATCCATCCCAACACCTGTAAAAACAAAATTGTGTCAGCAAGGCGGTTACTACATTGGGAGGCAGAGTTTCCTACTTCCAGAAAATCATCAAGATATGGTATGGATCAGTGTATCCACCTGACGTAAAAAGGCCTTTACCTCCAACATCACTTTTGTGAAAACCCGGGGTGCCATAGAGAGACCAAAGGGCATCGCTGCGAACTGGAAATGGCGGACCCTTCCTGCCAAAATCACTGCAACCCTGAGATATTGCTGGTATTCGACGTGTATGGGAAGATAATAGGCATCTTTTAGATCCAATCCGGCCATCATACATCTAGGGAATAAAAGTTTAATTGATTCCACCTTGAATTTATGATCGTAAAGAAAGGTATTCAACTTCTTTAGATTTAAAATGGCCCTAAATGACCAATCTGGTTTGGAGACCACGAACAAAGGAGAATAAAATCCCCTTCCTTCCTGACCTACTGGATCATCTATTAGGACATTTTTGGACAATAAACTCAAAATTTCTGATTCAAGAGCCATTTGCTGCTCCGAAGACTTCAGTGATGTTATGATAAATGACTCATGGGGAATATGACGGAATTCTAATTTCAACCCGGACTGCACTATGTTCAAGATCCAGGCACTTGCTGTTATTTCTTTCCATTTTTGGTGAAAAAAAATCACAGTCTGCCTCCTACCGGAGGATCTCTTGGTACCTACTGCCCTTTTGGGAAGAAGGCCCCTTAAACATGGCACCTTTTTGTTTGCCTTCTCTTGTAGCCCAATGATCTCGGCTTCCTGACGTCTTCTTTTTGTTAAATGGAAGCCTTTTGAATGCCCTTCTATAGAAAGGAAGAGATTGATTAGGGAACCCCTTCTTTCTCTCCTCCGTTTGGCGAGTATCTCATCCAGTACACTTCCAAACAGGAACTCACCCTGGCACGGGATTGCGCAGAGTTTTGTTTTAGACTGCATATCTTCTTTCCAGCTCTTAAGCCATAGAGCACGTCGGGCGGCATTAACTAGACCAGACGATCTAGCCGCTAGGAGTAAGGAATCCGTCGATGCATTCGCCAGGAATGCTGCTGCTCCCCTAATTAATGGGAAGGCAGATAATTTCTCCCTGGGCACTTTCTGATCGATCTGCTGGTCAAGCTGGTCTATCCATACCAGCATTGACCTAGCCGTGCACATGCTCGATATGGCTGGCTTAAAGGTCCTAGCAGGAGCTTCCCACGCTCTTTTAAGCGAGGTCTCTGCTCTGCGATCAAGCGTGTCTGATAAGCCCATATCCTCTACTGTTAGCGCCGACTGCTTGGATGTGGAGGCCACTGCCGCGTCCACTTTAGGGACTTTAACAACTCCTCATCACTAAAGGGATATTTCCTTTTGGAGGCCGAAGGAAGAAAGCCCCGTTGGTTTTGTTTGTCCCATTCTCTCTTAACTAGTTCCTTTACTGCCGGAATAACAGGGAAGGCTCTACTTTTCCTTTGTGTAAGTCCTGCGAACATTATATCCTGAGTTGTTCGGGCTTCTTTTGTGTGATTGAACCACATGGTGTTCCTGACAGATTTGACGAAGTTGTCTATACCATCAATAGGGAGGCATGAACGCCCCTCTACATCAGATGAAGGGGAAGATGAAGACATCTGTGAGGAGTCAGAAGCCCTCTCTTTGTCACTGTCAGACTCCGAACTGGAGACAGGGGACACTTTTTTTCCTTTTACTTGTGTGGCCCTTAGGTAAGCTGGTCTGACCTAAGGCCTGAAGCTCCTCTCTTATCATCATACGGATGTCAGTTGATGTTAGCGCAGCCTCCACTTGTAGGGTTTCACTAATACAACCCTGACATAGTCTTTTGGGGTAGGAGTCAGGAAGGGGTTGCTTGCATAATGCAGACTCCTTATGCTTAGTTTATTGTTCTTTCTTGGTCTGAAAGAGGGAGGTATACAGAAAGAAAGGGAGTCAGCTTAATAGGTAAAGCCCCATACACTAACCCAGTGAAGCTTATACGGTGCCGGATCTGGAGGTCGAGGTGCAGTCCGAGTCCTGGGTGGGTTCGATCTCCCACCTCTGCGACTCCTGTCGTGGAACCTTCTTCTCTGGAGCGCCCACTGCCTTTGTCCACACCATGCGCCTGCAATTCCACCGCTGGTGGGTGCACTTCATGTCCACCTGGGGATAACATGTTTAGCACACCGGCGGATTGAAGCCACCAGCATTTATAGCTACCTCCCAGGAAGATTGCTCTTTATCTTTTTTTTTTGCACATGCGCAATGTGATCCCGGGATGCGCTGACTGCATCTCCTCCTCTGGTCCCCCCAGAAGTCATCCCAGCCATTTGGGTGGCAGGAGCGTTTACCAGTCCACTGCGCGTGCGTGGCGCGGCTTTTACCTGTCCCTGGCACCGCACACAGACCCCGGACTTACGGAGGAGCCATAAGTCCGGTGCCCGAACCCCCGCTCCTCCTAGATGAGTGGCTCCCGCATACCGCGCTCCTGCATGAGCCAGGGCGGCCTCACCCGGACCCTGGCCTCACGCTATCCCGGCACAGCCTTCTGCCGCGCTATCCTTGTGAGACCAGGCGGCCCTTCCTGGACCCGGTTCTCACAGATGTAACTCAGACGAGGAGGGAGGCTGATGGACAGAGCTCCCCTGACGCTGCCTCTGGAACCGCAGCCCCTGCCGTTCTCAGTGGACACTGCACAGGCGGCATGCATTGGCCCAGGTATTTTTTCTTCTCCATAGAACTTGTCCTTCGGTTCCTAGAGGAACAGGAAACCAACTGAGGAGAGGCGGACCGCCCCCTTTTATTTCTGTAGGTTTCCTGTTCCTATGGGGCGGATCCCTCTCTCATGTGGGTGCTGTCGTGGCGAAGAGTAAAAATTCAGAATTCATGGACAAATCTTGAAATCTAGTATGGCCTCATATTCTTGTCCCTCTGCAAAGGTCAAAGTGAATAATATATTATCCAACTCATTTTCTATCTACGACGGGACGCGGTAAGGTTGCCCATTATCCCTATTCTTATTCAACCTCATCATGGAACCATTGCCGAAACTATTACAACAAATTACTTAATAAAGGGAACTCCATTTAACTTTAGGCAACATAAAATAAGTCTATTGGCGGATGACGAGCTAATCTTTACCACTGACCCGACCAATTCATTGAGAATTATTACTTCTACCATAAGAGACTTCTCTGCAGTTTCATACTATAAAATAAATGATACAAAATCTAAAATTTTAGACTTTTTCATAGACCACATAACCAAAAAATTGATAGAAAAAGAATTTGCCTATAACTGGGAAAAACTTCATATCCCATATTTAGGAATTATAATTACCGTATATACTCACGTATAAGCCGAGATTTTCAGCCCATTTTATAAGGCTGAAAGTGCCCCTCTTGGCTTATACGCGAGTCATATACCGGGGGGTCGGCGGGGGAGGTGGAGCGGGGGGTGTCAAATCATGCTCACCCCCTCCTGGCGCTGTCTCGGCAGCTCCCCTGCTTCTCCCACGATCTCAGGCTCCTTCCTTCTGCGGTCACATCGTACCGCTCATTAAAGTCATGAATATGCACATATTCATGACTTTAATGAGCGGTACCACGTGACTGCTGAAGGAATAGCTGCCGGAGACCGCGGGAGAAGCAGGGGGGCTGCCGAAACAGCGCCAGGAGGGGTAAGTGTGATGAAGGAACAGCCGCCATCTTGGATATGGGGCATAATGTCTGAGTTTGGCCTGTCCCAGGTGCCATTTTGTCTGAGATCACAGAGTCACAGGCAGCTAACTGCTCCTACCCCCCATCCCTGTAAGCATATTGAAGAAAACAGGATTTAGTGCTCCAATGTTGAATAGCAAGGTCTTTTAGTATGATAAGGAGATAAGGCCAAAACAGGACTTCAAAGCTTAAGTAAGGAGCCACTCCAGCATGGGGCCTGGGGGCTTCAATTAGATTAGACCTGTCAGCTGGACACAGAAATACACATCCATTGTCTCTCCCAGCCACTCCGACTCCATCCTAGGATTATGGATTATGAGCACACCTTTCGAGGTACAGACTCATAAAAAATATCCGCGCGACCCTGCGGAAATCACGCATCTGACAGTGAGACTCCCGAGTCGGTGAGGGCTCTGGGACCTGAGATATAGAGATTGGCCCTCCACAGCGACCCAATGGGGCCATGTTTGCTCTCCACACGACAGGCAAAACAAACTGCATTCACTGGTACCGCTCGTGTCCTGATCCGATCATCCTGGAGAAAGTTACCCCCCTTTCTTAGATATTGGGAATAAATTCTGCAGGGAGCTGAAGGGTGGAGATTATTAGCCCACCCTCTGACACCGGGGGGAGGAACCCAGCATGTTTAAGAACTGAGAGCACATGGCAGAGACGCTCACTCTCACAGAAGAACAAGACGATGATGATCTAAGAAGGAACAGGGGACAGATCTACCAAGGGAGCAGGGGCACGCGCTTTGGGGACTGTCCTGCAACTAAGATTCTTATACCTGTAGACTGCAGAGCTCCCGGCATCCACATGCAACCTACAACCTGGTAAAATAGACCTCCAGCTTAATATCTCTAAGCCTTGTACCATTATTGTTATATTTTACTCTGACTTCAAATCCACCGTAATTCCATTGTATAGCTTACTGTATATTTCTGTAATTATCTAGTGCGCCCTTAAGGCAATTAAACCATAAAATTAATTTTGGGCTGATGCTTTTACTCTGATTACGAATCTTAGAATACCCAGTGGGTAACAGGACATTTTCCCTGGCGGCCATTTGCTCTAGGTGCAGTTCCCTTTCTGACCTGAGAGACAAAAGGGGCGCCGGAGAGATGTGACTGTGTAGTTACGTCACATTGGTGACGTGGGAGGAACCAGTTTCCTTCACATTGGTGGTAGCGGTGGGACCCCTACTCCCAGACACTAATGATCAGTGGATCAGTGGGCAAGGTACCTGACCCCCCGTTTGAGGGGTAAGTCCCTGGAAGTTTTGGGGGACTTCCCTGCCGGGGAGGAGCAGAACTACAACAGCATCAAGCGGGCCCTGATCCAGCACTACAACCTCACCCCGGAGTCGTACCGCAGGAAGTTCCGAAGCCTGCAGCGGGGTACAAAGGACACCTGGACCGACCACATGCGGGCCCTGCTGAGAGCTGCGGAGCACTGGAACTCTGGTCTACAGCTCACCACCCGCGAGGAGGTTCAGGAACTGTTCGTCACAGAGCAGATCTTGTGGAACTGCCCAGAGGACCTCCAGCAGTTCCTCTGTGACCGGAAACCAAAGGAGGCCCTGGCAGACGAGTATGCATACAGAAATATTAAACAGATACAGTTAGGTCCATATATATTTGTACAGAGACAACATTTATTTAATTTTGTTTCTAGACATTACCACAATGAATTTTAAACAAAACAATTCAGACGCAGTTGAAGTTCAGACTTTCAGCTTTCATTTGAGTGTATCCACATTAAAATTGGATGAAGGGCTTAGGAGTTTCAGCTCCTTAACATGTGCCACCCTGTTTTTAAAGGGACCAAAAGTAATTGGACAATTGACTCCAAGGCTATTTCATGGATAGGTGTGGGCAATCCCTTAGTTATGTCATTCTCAATAAAGCAGATAAAAGGGCTGGAGTTGATTTGAGGTGTGGTGTTTGCATTTGGAAGGTTTTGCTGTGAAGGAAACATGCTGTAAGGTTCTTTGTCTCTGTTGACATGTTCCTTGAAACTCAGTTTTCCGTCGGCCATTTTTCTTTCTGTCTTTCTGCAGCTCTAGCCCTCAGTTAATATGGAGTTTCCAGTTTTCATGTTCCCACCCTGATTCTTCCCTCTTGCTTCTTAAGCAGCCTCAGCTGAACAATCAGTGCTCCTGAATCAAGCCTCAGTCAGTCTGTGACCTGACTCCTGGAAGCCTTGGACTTGTACTCCAACTATTCCCTACTGAGGAACCTTGGAACACTTTTGGACTCTGGAAACCTGCTGTTTGGTGAATCCATGTTTGCAGAGGAATTACGGTACAGAGAAGAGATCCTGAACCTGCTTTGGAGATTTATTGTAGTGCTTGAAGTTACTCTGGCCTGCTGTGTCTCCTGTCGCTGTTCCTGCAAACTGTGTGAACTTTTCAGCATGCTTGTATGAAGTAATACAAGTCATTTCATTTCAACCTATGTCTCCTGTGTTTTCCTCGCACCCAAGCACAAGACGCTATAGGAACTGTACACTATACATGACAAGATTCAGGAGCCAATGTTTAGTGTCTGCTGGGTCTGGGAAAGCCGTGTCTGCTGTGACTGTGGATATCAGATGTCCGTTTAATACCTTATGTGATGACAGTGGTTGTGACTTCTCACAACCATTCCAGGTGAGCGCATTCCCTTAAAATTTTACTCTGGAGTGTTACCACAGGTAAACACTATTGTTTTTTTTTTTTTCCTTTCCTCTTCTCCTTCCAGCACTTCTGCCTTAAAAGATCTGGAAGATGGAGGCCCGCATAAAGGAACTTTGCGGAGTGACTGATACAATCCTTGCAGATATACAGACTATAAAGACCCGTTTTGCAAGCCTACAGGACCTCACTAATCATAATTTGCAAGTGTTTGGACAGACTACCCAGGAATTGCGAGCCAGGATTGAGGCTCTAGAGGAACGAGCCCAGGCTCCTGCCATAACCCCAAGTTCTGGGATCCCCAAATTACCTCCTTTTCGTTTTGGCGGTGAACGTGAGAAATTCAGGGGATTTATTAATCAATGCAATTTATTTTTCTCTGCACATGCTTCACAATTTCCCACTGAACGATCCAAAGTGCTTACTATAATCATGTTGCTTACCAATAAGGCTTTGATGTGGGCAAACCCTCTGATTGAGACTGAGGATGATTGTTTGAATCACCTTGATGCTTTTATTTCAGCCATGGGGCAGGTGTTTGATGACCCCAATCGAGGTGCAACAGCTGAAGCAGCCATGTTAACTTTGCGCCAAGGTAAGCGTTCAGTAGCCGAATATGCCCTGGATTTCAGGAGATGGGCTCTTGATACCACTTGGGACACTTCCGCTAAAAAATCTATTTTTCGGAAAGGGTTGTCTCCACTGATTAAGGATGAACTTGCTCGTGCCGACCCTCCCACTGCTTTAGGTGACTTTATTAACTATTGTATCCGTATTGATGCTCGTCTGACTGAACGCTGACAAGAGAGATGGTTCGAAAATAATCGCACTAACCTTTTACTACCTCCCTCCTCAGCTAAGGAACCTTTGAGTAGGATCACAAGGGAACCAGAACCTGAACCCATGCAGGTGGACTTTTTACAAAGACGGGTTAGTGATGCACGCAAAGAACATCGTATAAAGGAAAATCTATGTTTCTACTGTGGTAAGTCAGGGCACTTCATTATAAACTGCCCCAGCCGTTCTCGTAAGACTACTGCAGCAGTCATTCACTGTGAGTGTTGCGAGAGGAGCTCTGTCATGTCCGAGCCTCAGGCTCCAGAGAGATCTGCTGCAAGAGATCTTGATTTCTCGGACTTAAACTCTGTTAGTTCTGGGGACGATGACGGTATAAACGCTGCAATTTTTCAAGTTTCCTCAGCGGTGTCCCAGCTGAGTTGTAAAAGAAACAATTCTCATTGCTTCCTTTCCATCAAACTCTGGGTTGACTCAGTCTGGGTGTCTAGCTCTGCTATGATCGACTCAGGAGCAAGTGGAAATTTTATGGATATCTCCTTTGCTCTGAAACAGGGGATACGTTCAGTGAAGAAGGCTACTCCAGTACAGATGGAGACTGTGGATGGCTCTCTACTGACTTCTGGACCAGTGGATCAAGAAACAGAGCCTTTGAGGGTCCTTATGGGTAAAGATCATCAGGAGAAAATGTCTTTTTTGCTTATCTCTTCTCCCCACTTTCCCATCATTCTAGGGCTACCATGGCTGCAGGCGCAGAATCCTACGATTAACTGGGAGACCAAGGAATTACACTTTCCGGAGAAACAGATGAGTCAAGGAGTTTCAGCTTGCTCTGTTCCTAAAGGAACCATGTCAGTCCCTGAACTACCAGCTGTATACCAGGACTATGACGATTTATGTGACAAGAAGAACGCTGATCAGCTTCCTCCTCACCGTCCATATGATTGTCCAATTGAATTATTACCCGGAGCCGAGATGCCTTTTGGTAAGATCTACCCCCTAGCGGGGCCCGAGCTAAAAGCTTTGAAGGATTATATAGACGAAAATTTAGCCAAGGGCTTCATACGCCCCTCTTCATCTCCCACAGGTGCACCCATCTTCTTTGTGAAGAAGAAAGATGGATCTCTGAGACCCTGCATAGACTATAGGGAACTCAATAAGGTTACTATTAGAAACCGTTATCCATTGCCTTTAATCCCTGAGTTGTTGGAGAGTGCGGCATGACAAAATTTTCTCTAAACTGGATCTCCGTGGGGCCTATAACTTGGTCCGTATCAGACCTGGGGATGAATGGAAGACTGCTTTCAGGTCACGCTATGGACACTTTGAATATCTAGTTATGTCTTTTGGTCTGAGTACCGCCCCAGCCACTTTCCAACACTTCGTGAATGATATCTTCAGGGATCTCCTAGATACATTTGTGGTGATTTATCTGGATGATATTCTAATTTTTTCTAACTCCACAGAGGAACATCATGGACATGTGAGAATGGTCTTAGAACGCCTAAGACAAAACCATCTCTACATCAAACTTGAAAAATGTGAATTCCATAGGACCGAAATTCAATTTCTGGGGTATGTACTATCTACGCAAGGGATTAGTATGGATGGAAGCAAGACCCAAGCCATCAAGGATTGGCCAATTCCTAGAAATGTGAAGGAGGTGCAGCGTTTCATCGGGTTTGCCAACTTCTATAGACGTTTCATTAAGAATTTTTCTGAGGTAGTGTCACCTATCACCCAACTTACCCGGAAACAGTCTAGGTTCTCCTGGACCCCGCAAGCTCAGGAAGCATTTTCCTGTTTAAAGGATAAATTTACCACTGCACCTATCTTAGTACATCCCAACCCCGAGCTTGCCTTCATAATAGAGGTGGATGCTTCAGACTGTGCCGTTGGAGCTATACTCTCTCAGAGAACAGGTGAGAAGAATATCTTGCATCCCTGCGCCTTCTTTTCCCAGCAGTTGTCTTCGGCTGAGAGGAACTACTGTCATGGAAATATATATGTATTCCATATATTCAAAGTATATTCACATATATGTATTCACAGTTCACAGTTAGATAGATCTCACTTGCTAAAAAACCCTGTGCTCACATATTTCTAGGCCAGATATAATCAGTCGTTTTAAAGAAATCTGGCCTTCATAAGGCCTTCGTAAAGGAACAAATACATGAAGTACAAAAAGTCCTATTAGATATCTGTTGTTTACATTATAGTTATGCAAGACAACTAGGTCACAAGAATATAAACAATAATTCTGCAACTTCAGCTCTTTTAATCATGATTATCATAATTATCATATTTACACTAGAACAGCCAATAATCTAGCAGTTTTTAATTGTATGTTAATTGACTAACCAGACCCTTTTTGTAAACGTATAAAACCTTGAATGAATAATAAATGTATGTCTTTGACGAACTGTTATACTGACACTTGCGTTGTGGACAGTCCTCATTTCGTTCTGAGCGCTCAAAAAGACATTATATAGAGATTTGGACATGGCAAGCAGCAAACACTGAAGGATATTTTTATCCTAATTAAATTTCCATATCAGTTGGCGCCTGCACGCGGGGCATTGGACGAAACGCACGAGGACCCGGCCGACCGGAGAGACGGGGGTGTTGGCCCTGGCCTTGGCACACGGGACGGAGACTGCAGCTCCATCAGTAAGGTAAGAAAACTTTGTCATCTTACCTGAATGTTCCCTGTGCCTAGTCCTAGCTTACACTTCCAGCCGGTCGGACGTGGTCATCACCGCATTCCCAGGTTGTGTAAAAAGTCCATACCCTTATCCAAAAGCCCTGGGATATAAGCCGAGTTGTTTGCTGCTGTGCTGTATATGTTTCATGTTTTATGTGAACCGGGAGAAAGTTGGAACGGTGACTGTGTTTTTGCTTGCTGATTTCTGGGGGCTGTATAGCAAAAGACAATTGCTGCATAAGTTCCCGCAGTAAACTTTCACACACCGGGAGGCCATCCCAGTCAAATCAGACGTGAAGGGCGGGAGCTTTGTTTTGGATAAGTCCACGCAGATAGTCTTCACACATTGGAGGGAACTTATCCCAAAAAATCCAGTTGTGGAAGCGAGGGCTTTGTTCGGTTAAGTTTCTGCAGTAAACTTTCACGCACTGGGAGGCCATCCCAGTCAAATCAGACGTGAAGGGCAGGAGCTTTGTTTGGATAAGTTCTCACAATAATCGTCCACGCACCGGGAGGCCATCCCAGTCAAATCAGACGTGGATAGTGAGAATTTTGATGAAGGCTATTGCAGATTACTGTGACCGGCGCACCGGCCAGGGCGTACGGTACAGAGCGATAGAACCTTGAGTCTCACCGCGCTCAGTGCAATTGGTGAGTTATCAGTTACCAGAGCAGCTTGTATGTGTCACAGATCATCAAAAGAGGGATTCGTATTCTCCCGGGTGTCTGTCTCACTGTCTGTATCAGGTACTGTCGCTTTAAATCACATCTCCGTGCGCTCTGTCAGTATCTCATTCAGAGCAGTGTGCTGGCTGCAGCAGCGAGAAAACCCCTTTGACCCCCCCTCCTCTGCTAATCACGTTATCAGGCATTCTGTTTCTTGGCTTTGATTTTTTTTTTTTTTAAGCTAGGTTTTTTTGGCTACAGGTTTTAACGTGAGAATTATCAGGCATTCAGACTGAACTATATTCATTTTTTGCTATTCTGAGGAATAATAATTTTTTTTTTTTTTTTGATACGTGATTTCAGTGCCTATAGAGACAGCAAGCAGAGATATAAGGAAGGGAGGGGGAAGCAGCCAGCTGACATTCCAGAGATTTTTAATTAGCTGTTTTAGTAACAAGGGTTGTTTTTCAGAGTTTTATGATTAATACGTTTTTTTCTTTTTTCTCCCCTTTTTGGTGAATTTATTTTTTGTTTCCTTTTTCTAGAGGTTTTTTTTTTTTTTTTTTACTAAATCTAACTTTTGTTTTTAAAATTTTTCTTTTAAGTACATTTTTAAATGATTTTGGAGAGATTTTTTCTCTAAGCAATTTATTTTAGAGCTTTATTTCTCCAGCCATTTTTTTTTTCTACAAGCTTGCTTTAGAACAAGGTCACATAGATAAGGAGAATTACAGGCTGAGGGAGAGAGCAGACACAAACTACGCAGTGGTCTGAGTAGCCCCTCCCGTCGGGCATTCGGCGAGAACAAACAGAACCAGAGTGCAGCAGTTTTCAGATTTTTAAATCACCTTTGTTGAATAGGTTTTTGGAATAGACACAGTACGTAAGAATCGAAGGGCTAGGCATGTGAATAGAATGTCAGAGTACGTGAGAAGCAAATAGACAGGCAGCCTTTAAGCTGCATAATGAAATGTTTTTTCTTGTTTTTTGTTATTTGAAAGGTAACGGGAAAGTTTATTAATAGATTACCATCTGCTATAAAAGAGCAGCGGTGCATCGTGTAAAAGATACAGCAAGTTAATTTGAACGGACCAGGAAGTGATTTTTTTTTTTTTTTTTATGTGAATAAGTTTAAAAAGGTGTTAAATCATCTGTGAGAAAAAGATCACTGACATGTCACAAGAGCAGAATTCAGAGTCACACACATCACATGTCCATCATGTGGAGACACGGGACAGGTGTAGGCTGCTCTCATTGAGTAAGGAGCCTTGTACAGGGAAAAAACGCTCCCCGCCTCTCTCCACAGGGAGAAGGCATTTTTGTTTCAACCATCCCCTCTCAAGAGTCACAGGGGGGACACCCTCTCCTTTTTCTTCTCTCAGTCCCTTTCTCTTTCTTCTTCAGACTTTTCTCCTCTTTCCTCGCTGCCATCCCTCTCATTCCTTCTTTTCCCTCCATCACATCTCTGACACATCCATTTTCTTCATCTTCCTCTTCTTCTATCTCTTCCTCTCCAACTCTCAAATCTTGTTCTTCATCTTCTTCTACTTCTCCCCCTCCATCTTTCTTCTCTCTCTCTCCTCCATCTTTCTCTCTTTTCCCCCTTTCACTCTTCTCTCCCTCCCCTCCTCTTTCTCTCGCTCCTCCCTCACACCTCCCTTCTCTTCCTCTTTTTTCTACTTCGTCATCAACTGGGTCAACGCCCAATCCAAGCAATGTGGTGTCCCTGTATTCAGTGTTTCCAGCACAGGGCACCTTGTCTATCCCAAGCACAGTACAAACATTGCCAGTCATTATATCAGGAGAAGAAAGTGCAGATCTCCCTACACAAAACGCTACATGTAGCCTCCAGACACAACAGTCCACAGCTAGGGCTTCACAGGGGGTGGTATTGCTACAGGGCTGCTAGCATGGAACCATGACACTGATCCACCGCAGCCTCAGCAAGGAAGTGGGAAATCCCCATGCAGCAAGACAACTTTAAAGCCCAAATCTCACCCAGTGTATGCACCAAGTACACCATGTCACTTCTTATCTGATGAAGATGAAGATGCAACGTCACACATGCTGCCCAATACTAGGGAAGAAAACACACAAGCACCAATAGAGCAGGGACAGGTAGAGGCACCATCCTATGAGCCCTTCATCCCAAGCCAGGTGATCAGTATGCTGCCAGACCCAGGGATACACCCCATGCCATTTTGCCAAAAAATGCAGCAGATCCAGCGAACGTATGCAGCAGCCTGGACTGATCTCTGGACCGTAATGGAAATAAAAGCAGGTGATGCATTCTGGCCAATTATGAGAGAACACTTCAAGCTCCCAACAGAGTTAGATGTGTATGCCTGGGAGACAGGACCAAAGCTAATTGAGCAACTCAGAGAATGGGCCAAAAGCAGACTGACAGGACAAACTCTCAGCCTACATGTCACGAGTCAAGACAAGACAGAGTCTGTGGAGAAGTTCCATGACAGAGTAATGCAAGTGTTTCAAGATTTCGGCCTCATTACCCATGATCAGACACACAGACGGATGTTGGCACAGCTTTTGTGCATGGACTGAGAGAACCAATCAGGAAACCACTGGTAGCAGCCAGGCCTGAGTACACGTCAATAGCAATGGATACCCTGCTCACAGTAGCAAAAAGGATTGAGTCCCGCCGGGACAGAAGGAATGTCAAGTGTTACAACTGTGGCGAGTTTGGTCATTTCCCGGGAACAAGTGCAGAACACTGACTTCACCCAGAAAAAGAAGAAACACAGAAAGCAGTGAAGAACCCCGTCCATAGGACAAGAGCACACCAAGTCCACAAGGAACCCCACCAGTGGGACCAATATCCTGAGAGTGGATGGCGTAGTCATATCTTTTCTTGTGGAACTCCGCAACCAGAATCTTCTGCTTCCTGCATGGGAATTGATGGTCAAGTCAGATATTTCCAGATTATGAAGCCCCTGAGCGTGTGGACTCAGCCAGAACACTCCATCATGTCCCAGTTTGTTGTGTAAAAAACCTGCACCCTCAACCTATTGGGAGTGGACCTACTGCAGAAGCTGAAAGCGACCAGAGTGTTCCAGGAAGATGGGACCATGACACTTTCTTCACCCCTGACCCAAGAAGAAACAGGAACCTCAAACAACCACACTGCAGACCTATCACAGGAGGTGCTGGACATAGTACCAGAAAAGCCACTCCATCACCCAGAGTCAAGATGTCTCTGACCAACTGAAGGTCTAAGTGAACTCGCCTAAGAAGACGGCCTGAGAACTTTGACATTGGCCAGGATATTCAACTCAAGAAGGACTCTACTCGCTCCATGGAATGGCAACACCTCATCCAGCTCTAACGCCAGAGGTTCATCTTTTGCAAGCACCAGGAGGTGCCCCCTGCAATCAACCAGTTCACCCAGGCCCTAGACCGGCAAAAGGCCACTCAGCTCTTCAAACTTGTGCACAAATATTGACCTGAGACCGAGCTGGAGAAAAAGAAACTACTGATGGCCCGTGCTGAGAAAAAAGCAGCCGTTTAAGGAGACGTCCCAACAAGAAGACCCCCTGTGACCAGAGCAGGTGCTAACACAGTGACTGTCTTGGTGGAGAACAAGAAAGCCAGCTGGTCGTCATCTCTCATGATGTGGATCCTAGTAGACGGCTTGTTTTCCCGCCAGCTCTGCACCAGCAGATGGGAGTCCCCTGCCGCATACTGAAGGACAAGGCCAAACTGGGCTGCCTCGCCCATCGGAATCAATCCCAGCTTTCCACAGTGAAGAAAAAGACTGTAAACCCCACTGAGTTCAGAATGGTGCAAGGCCTGGAGGCCGCGAAAGAGGCTACGGTATTTGAAACCCCAACAGTGCTGAACCATCACACTCTGCTCTCAAGAGTCCCAGTCACCGCAACGGTATTCACGGTGATCAACCTGGCCAGTACCTTCTTCAGTGTTTCCCCTCCACCTGGAGGCCTGCTTTCACGCACCAGTGCAGTGCATATGGACAATGTTGCCTCAAGGTGCTCAAAACAAGCCCTTCAAGTTTCACCAAGACAATGTCCTCCATCTTCGTCAACTGGATTGCAGAATATGCAAGAGTCACTCTTCTACAACACGTGGATGACTTTCTCTTTTGTGTGGTTGACATAGACACCTGCACAGCCTATTCCTTATCTCTCCTACTCTACCTGGAAGAACAGCAACGCAAGGTCTGGAAGAACAAAGTCCAGTGATGCCAGAAGCAAGTTACATCCCTGGGACACTGTATTGCCCACAAGACGAAACACATGTCAAAAGACTGGAAGACCACTGTGGAGAAGATGGCTCCCCCAACAACTCCAAGAATGCTGCAGCCTTCCCTGGTCTAGTGTTGTATTGCAGAACCTGGATCCCTGATGCCTCAGTCCTAATGCAGCCTCTGTGCGCTTGCATCAACGCAACCCCGCTCCTTCTATCAGACGCAGCCTTCAACCCATTCAGGAGATTGGAAGAACTCCACAGTCTCAGCGCCAATACCAGGCCTACCTGACTATGAAAAGTCTTTCCGTCTACCTGATGGAAGAAAGAAGGTCATGCTACTGGAGTCCTGGCACGGATTCACGGGGAAAACAGAGACTTTTAGGCTGCCTCTCAGCCCGCTTGGATCCAGTTGCAAGAAGAGCACCCTCCTGCCTGATGGCAGTATCCGCAACACACACCCTCCTGGACAAGGTTGCTGACATCACTCTTGGACAGCCACTGGAAACTCTCACTCCACATGACATCTTGGCAATCTTCAATCAAGCTCAACCAACAGTAATCCTCCCCACTGCCAGGCATCTTTGTGGCGCCTCTATTGCCTTTGTCTCATAATGTCACCGTCTCCAGACCTACAGTCCTCAGCCCGGCCACTCTACTCCCACTCCCAAGGGGGATACTTGGATGGCTCCAGAAGAAGTTTCAACACAGGAAGTGCAGTGACCAGCAATCAAGAAATCCTGTGGTCCAGAAGTCTGTCACCTAGCCTGTCAGCCCAGGAAGCAGAATTGATAGCGCTGACGAAGGCCTGCCAGATGGCAGAAGGCAAGACTGCAAACATCTACACGGACTACAGGTACTCGCATGGCATAGCACACGACTTTAGACCCATCTGGGCTACAAGGGACTTCATCACAGCAAACGGGACAACCGTGAAGCATCATGGAGCCTTCAGGGACCTACTGTGTATACTCAAACTTCCAAAATGGTGGCAATTTGAAAAATCAAAGTGCATGGAAAACTGAGAACAGAAGAGGCGTGAGGCAATAACATGGCGGACATGGCAGCCAAAGAAGCAGCCAAAGGAAGACAACATGGAGAAGTGGGAGAGGTCGTAGAGCCGGACGGCTACTACATGACGACTGAAGACAAGAAACCTGACAAAGAGACGTCCTGGAATCTGCTCAAGAAGTTACAAGACCAAGCTCCAAAAGGAAAAGAGCTGAATGGGAAAAAAGCAACACGTGAAGAAGGAAGGCTATCAATAATAGACTTCAAACTCTGCCTACCACAAAGTATGCACCCTATGGTGGTCCAATGGGTACATGGACCCACATCCACATATCAAAGACACAGATGAATGATCTGATTGGTGCTTACTGTTTCGCTTCAGGATCTCCACCCTAACAGCCAAACTCACCAGCAGCTGTCTGACCTGCGGCAAATTCAAGCCTGGACGTATGGAAGAAAGACCCCCTCACCTCATCTGGAAAGACCACTTTACCAGCTTCAAAGGATCCAGATAGACCACATTCAGATATCGCCAAGTGAAGGATTCAAATACGCCATTGTGGTCAAAAGAAGTATTTTCAAGATGAACAGAAGCCTTCCAAGTCAGCAAAGACTACTGCAACGAAGCTACTTTCGGAAAATAGTGTGCAGATACGGGGTTCCAGAAATGATAGAAAGTGATCAGGGACCCGCATTCACAGCAAATCTGACACACAAGACCCGATTAGCAGTAGGGTCAGATTTAGGCCTACACACTCCTTACCACCCCCAGAGCAGCAGGAAGGTAGAAAAAACTGAACGAAACACTTAAGAATAGAATGCTGAAAAATTGCCCAAGAGACACGCAAACCATGGCATGACACACTCCTAATTGCACTGTTTAGTGTAAGGCACACTCCCAGAGACCCAGAAAAGCTGTTTCGTGCCTGCATCTTCTGCTAACAGATAAGACATTTTCTTCTTTTAGTTTTTTGGTGCTTGCAGTTTAGTTCAGCCACTGTTTGTTCATTTGCCTTTTCCAGTTTTTTCAGTGGTTGCTGTTTAGTTTTTGTTACACCAGAGAACTAATTTAGGTGGTAGAGGTCGTGTGATCTCAGGTGTTTTTGTAATTAGTAGAGTTGGTACTTTTCAGGGTTTTCTGGGGTTGCAGTAAGTGCCTTTCCTATCCTCTTCTATCTAGACAGATTGGGCCCCAGCGTTTGCTCATTCTATTTTCTGTCTGTGTCTGTATTTCCTCTTGTCTAACCGCCATTACATGTTTGGGGGCTTCCTATGTTCTTTGGGGATCTGCTCCGGGGCAGATAGCTTTCCTTTTTCTATCTTTAGGTGTAGTTAGCTTCTCAGGCTGTGACGAGGCATCTAGGACCAACGTAGGAACGCTCCACGGCTGCCTTTAGTTGTGGTGGTTAGTCAGGGTACTGCAATCCCATAGATTCCAACCTCTCTGGTGTATTGCTTTTTTTTTTGCCTGCTCTCCTCAGCTACCAAATCATAACACTTATGTAATTGAATTGGTCAAAAACTAATGTCCATTCTCGAGTTTTTCTCCTCACTGCCAGATTTGATGATCCTGTCCAAGAGCCCCAGATGACATCAACCTCTGTGTAACTAGAGGGAAAGCCTGTTTGAATCCACGTATCGCATTGCAAGGAAGCTCCCGTACCAGGAGAGACACCTAAGCCATGAAGGATGTCGTGGATGCTCTGACTGACCAGACAGATGACCAGATGACCTACCTGATGAGTTCAAGGCCAGAGACCAAGTTAAAGCAGGATTTGAGTCACTATAAACAAAAATGTTGATTGGATAAATTACATCTATTATAACCAGCAGAGATTTGTTAACTTCACCATAGATGCTGTAAAAGGTTTGGCAGCACAGTTAGGCCCCACTTCCATTATGGCATTCCAGAATAGAATGGCTTTGGATATGATTCTAGCTGAGAAAGGAGGTGTTTACAAAATGATCAAAGACACCTGTTGCACCTACATCCCAGACAACACTGGCCCAAATGGTAAAGTCACAATGGCAATACAGAAACTTAATGAGTTATCAGAGGAACTGAAACAGAACTCAGGTGTCACTGACCCATGGGATCGATACTTTGGGTGGATGAGTGGGTGGCAGAAAATGTTGGCACAGGTTGGGACAGCCATTATGGGGGTTCTCATTTTTGCATTAATTACTGGTTGCTGTGTAATTCCTTGTATCCGCAGGAAAATGGAAAAAACTGTTCAGGAGACAACCAATTTGATGCCACTCACCATCTTGGACCTCGCACCAGTCCGGATAGAACTGCCTGGCTTGACCAGATCTCCGAACTACCTCCAGACTGAGAATACACATCCTTGATGAATCATCCTATCAAATAAGGAGACTATGATTGCAAACACATAAACCCCCGACAGGGACAGTCCTCCTGACCGCCCATTTGCGAAAAGTCTATATTCGGTGGGGGAGACATGCGCTAGGGGTGTCTCAACTCACAGGCATAACAAAAGAGTTGCAGCGCTTGGGCCAGGAGCAGGTTTTTTTAGGGCAAGTGGTATCTAAGGGGGGACTGTCATGGAAATATATATGTATTCCATATATTCAAAGTATATTCACATATATGTATTCACAGTTCACAGTTAGATAGATCTCACTTGCTAAAAAACCCTGTGCTCACATATTTCTAGGCCAGATATAATCAGTCGTTTTAAAGAAATCTGGCCTTCATAAGGCCTTCGTAAAGGAACAAATACATGAAGTACAAAAAGTCCTATTAGATATCTGTTGTTTACATTATAGTTATGCAAGACAACTAGGTCACAAGAATATAAACAATAATTCTGCAACTTCAGCTCTTTTAATCATGATTATCATAATTATCATATTTACACTAGAACAGCCAATAATCTAGCAGCTTTTAATTGTATGTTAATTGACTAACCAGCCCCTTTTTGTAAACGTATAAAACCCTGAATGAATAATAAATGTATGTCTTTGACGAACTGTTATACTGACACTTGCGTTGTGGACAGTCCTCATTTCGTTCTGAGCGCTCAAAAAGACATTATATAGAGATTTGGACATGGCAAGCAGCAAACACTGAAGGATATTTTTATCCTAATTAAATTTCCATATCACTACGATGTGGGCAATAGAGAATTGTTGGCCATTATTGCCGCCTTCAAGGAATGGAGACACCTTCATATACACAGCAAATAGTCTGTTATGTTACGGTAGCTGAGGAGTGCAGGCAAAAAAGGAAATACACCAGAGCAGTTGGAATCTATGAGATTGCAGTACCCTGACTAACCACCGCAACTAGAGGCAGCCGTGGAGCGTTCCTACGTTGGTCCTAGACGCCTCGTCACAGCCTGAGAAACTAACTACACCTAAAGATAGAAATAGGAAAGCTATCTGCCCCGGAGCAGAACCCCAAAGATAATAGAAAGCCCCCAAACATGTAATGGCGGTTAGACAAGAGGAAATACTGACACAGAAAGAAAATAGTATGAGCAAACGCTAGGGCCCAAACTATCTAAATAGAAAAGGACAGGAAGGGTACTTACTGCAATCCCAGAAAACCCTGAAAAACACCAACTCTACTAATTTCAAAATCACCTGAGATCACACGACCTCTACCACCTAAATTAGTTCTCTGGTGTAACAAAAACAGCAGCCACTGAAAAAACTGGAAAAAGCAAAAGTACAAAACACAGTGGCTGAACTAAACTGAGAGGGCAAAAGCCCCCGGAGGGGACCCAGAAGGCCCCCACAGAAGTGCAGGACCAAATGCAAAAATATAGCAAAAACACAAAATAAGAAATTGTCTTATCTGATAGCAGGAGATGCAGACACGACACAGCAGGCTACAAGGGAAACTGGAAAGAAGGATTCAGACCAGAACAATTGATCACCGGCAACCCTGATGGGAAAATGATTCCCTTAAATAAGACCAATCAGTAACACCTGATTCCCAATCCTCACAATCCTCACTAGTACCGCTTGTAACCACCAGAGGGAGCCTCTGCTCAGAACTCATCTCAAACCCATTCACAACAGTACCCCCCCCTTGAGGAGGGGTCACCGAAGCCTCATTTGAGCAACCAGGTCGGTCAGGATGAGTTCTATGATACGCACGGATAAGTCTCCTAGCATGGATGTCCGAAGCAAACACCCAAGAATTATCCTCCTGACCATAACCTCTCCATTTAACCAAATACTGGAGTCTTCGTCTAGAAAAACGAGAATCCAATATTTTCTCAACCACATACTCCAGATTGCCCTCAACCAAAACAGGGTCAGGAGGCACAGCAGCAGGAACCACTGGCTCAACAAACTTCTTCAACAAGGACTTGTGGAACACGTTATGGATCTTAAATGTCCCTGGAAGAAGCAAACGAAAAGAAACAGGATTAATAATCTCCATGATCTTATAAGGTCCAATGAACCTAGGCTTAAATTTAGGAGATGCTACTCTCATAGGAATATTCTTTGAGGACAACCAGACCAAGTCCCCCACTTTAAACCGAGGACCATCAGTCCTATGCCGGTTAGCAAACCGCTGGGCCTTCTCCTGAGAGAGGGACAACCTCTCCACTACCTGGTCCCAAATCTGCTGCATACGCTCAACAACAGAGTCAACACCTGGACAGACAGAAGCCTCCGTCTGTCCTGAAGAAAATCGAGGGTGAAACCCAGAATTACAGAAAAACGGAGACATCAAAGTGGCAGAGCTAGCCCTATTATTAAGAGCAAACTCAGCCAAAGGCAAAAAAAGAGACCCAGTCATCCTGATCAGCAGACACAAAGCATCTTAGATAAGTCTCCAATGTCTGGTTTGTTCTCTCAGTTTGACCATTGGTCTGAGGATGAAATGCCGAGGAGAAAGACAATTGAACACCCAGTTTAGAACAAAAAGTCCTCCAAAATCTGGAAACAAACTGGACTCCTCTGTCAGACACAATGTTCTCAGGAATGCCGTGTAAACGAACCACGTGCTGAAGGAACAACGGCACCAATTCAGAGGAGGAAGGCAACTTAGGTAATGGCACAAGATGTATCATTTTGGAAAACCTATCACAAATTACCCAGATGGTGGTCATTCTCTGAGAAACAGGAAGATCGGAAATGAAATCCATAGAGATATGGGTCCATGGTCTCTTGGGCACAGGCAATGGCATCAACAAACCACTAGAGCGAGAGCAAGGCTTGGAGCGAGAGCAAGTCCCGCAGGACTGCACAAATTCCCTGACATCGCGAGACAAGGTAGGCCACCAAAAGGACCGACTAACCAAGTCTCTGGTACCAAAAATTCCGGGATGCCCAGCCAATGCGGAACAATGAATCTCAGACATCACACTCTTTTTCCATTGGTCCGGGACAAACAATTTTCCAACAGGGCAGCGCTCGGGCCTATCCTCCTGACACCCCTCCAGAGCAAGTCTCAAATTGGGCGAGATGGCGGAAAGAACTACACCCTCCTTCAAAATAACAGAGGGATCAGATAGCTCAGGAGAGTCCGCAAGGAAACTCCTCGAGAGGGCATCCGCCTTAACATTCTTAGTGCCAGGAAGAAAGGAAACCACAAAATTAAAACGTGTGAAAAACAAGGCCCACCTGGCCTGTCTAGGATTGAGTCGCTTGGCAGATTCCAGATAGACCAGATTCTTATGGTCCGTAAGGACCACCACCTGATGTTTGGCTCCCTCCAGCCAATGTCTCCACTCTTCAAAAGCCCACTTCATGGCCAATAACTCCCGATTACCCACGTCATAATTACGTTCAGTAGGAGAAAATTTTCGAGAGAAAAAGGCACAAGGGTTACTTTTAGAGGTCTCTGGATCTTTTTGGGACAAAACGGCACCTGCCCCAATTTCAGAGGCATCAACCTCCACCTGAAATGGCAGAGAAACATCAGGCTGCCGTAGAACAGGAGCAGAAGTGAATCTCTGCTTAAGTTCCTGAAACGCAGAGACTGCCTCAGAAGGCCAATTCACCACATCAGAACCCTTTCTGGTCAAATCAGTTAATGGTTTAACAATAACCGAGAAATTACCAATAAATTTACGATAAAAATTGGCAAAACCCAAAAATCTCTGAAGAGCCTTTAATGAAGTAGGTTGGACCCAATCACAGATGGCCTGAACCTTGACCGGGTCCATTTCAATAACAGATGGGACAAAATGAATCCCAGAAATGAGATCTTCTGTACGCCAAAAAGACACTTTGATCCCTTCACATACAGAGCATTCTCTCTCAAAATCTGGAATACAGTTCGAACATGTTTCACATGAGAGTCCCAGTCATTAGAAAAAATCAAGATATCATCCAAATAAACAATCAGAAACTTGTCCACAAAATCCCTGAAAATGTCATTCATGAAGGACTGGAAGACGGAAGGAGCATTAGTGAGCCCAAAGGGCATCACAAGGTACTCAAAATGCCCTTCAGGGGTGTTAAATGCCGTCTTCCATTCATCCCCGTGCTTAATGCGAATAAGGTTATACGCCCCCCTGAGGTCAAGCTTGGTAAACCAAGTAGCGTTTTTCACCCTGGAAAACAGGTCAGAAATCAAGAGTAACGGGTATTGATATTTCACAGTAATATTGTTCAAGAGACGATAATCAATACACGGCCTTAATGAACCATCTTTTTTGGCCACAAAGAAAAAACCGGCACCTAAGGGTGAAGAGGATGGTCTGATATGACCCTTCTCCAATGATTCCTTGATATAAGACCGCATAGCGTCATGTTCAGGTACAGACAAGTTAAAAAGGCGACCTTTAGGGAATTTACTACCTGGCACTAATTCAATAGCGCAGTCATAGCTCCTATGGGGAGGTAAGGATGCAGATTTACTTTCGCTAAACACATCAGAAAAATCAAACAAAAAGTCAGGAACATCCTCAGCCTGGGGGGAGGCAGAAAAAACAGGAGTGTTGGTATTAACACATTGGCAGCCCCAACTGGTTACAGACACAGATTTCCAATCCAAAACAGGATTATGAGACTGTAACCAAGGGAAACCCAGCACTATAATGTCATGCAGATTATATAGAACCAAAAATTTGCAGCACTCCTGGTGATCAGGTTCAACCCTCATTATCAACGGAGTAGAAAACTGGGGTTTATTCTCAGCCAAAGGGGTAGAATCGATCCCCAGTAAAGGAATAGACTTCTGTAGGGTATCAAGGGAAACCCACAACGTTTAGCAAAATCATAATCCATCAGGTTAATAGCTGCTCCAGAATCAACGAAAGCCTGAGCAGAAAATGAGGACAGAGAGCATATCAGAGTGACCGTTAATAAAAACTTAGTCTGAACACTACCCAAGACAACTGAGCGTGCAAAATGTCCTCCCCGCTTAGGGCAGACTGAAATAGCATGAGAGGCATCACCACAGTAGAAACATAACCCATTGCGCTTTCGAAACTCATGACGCTGTGCCCCAGACACCACTCCATCACACTGCATGGGCTCAGCAGCTGGCTCACAAGGCAACACCACTCCACGCATACTTCTCCGCTCACGCAAACGTCTGTCAATTTGAATCGCCAATGACATAGAATCATTGAGACCAGAGGGGACAGGGAATCCCACCATAACATCCTTTACATTATCCGACAGACCCTTCCGGAAAAGGGCCGCCAAAGCGTCGTCATTCCATTTGGTCAGGACTGCCCACCTACGGAATCTCTGACAGTATAACTCAGCGTCATCAAGCCCCTGATTTAATGCCAACAAGGCTTTTTCAGCTTGATCAGTGACATTAGGCTCATCGTACAATAACCCCAAAGCCTGAAAAAATGCATCAACATCACTCAAAACAGGATCCCCAGGTATCAGGGAAAAAGCCCAATCCTGAGATCGCCGCGCAGGAGAGAGATGATAATTTGAACCTGCTGCGCTGCGTTTCCTGAGGACTTAGATTTTAAGGCAAGAAACAATTTACAATTATTTTTGAAATTCTGAAACTTAGCTCGATCCCCTAAAAACAAATCTGGCATGGGGATCCTAGGTTCCACAACAGGCAACCCAGCAAGATATGCAGCAATACTCCGAACCTCAGTGGCAAGCTGATCCACACGGCCAGACAACTGTGCAAACTCCATTGGGAGAAAAGATCCTCCCCAGCACCCAGAGATACAGAGGGAAAAAAAAAAAAAAAAATGCAACAAACAGAAAAATATCTCTGACAACTTTTCTTCCTTCAAAATATTTTTTCCCTTCTGTGAGTACCATACAATTTTGGGCCGGTGATACTGTTATGTTACGGTAGCTGAGGAGTGCAGGCAAAAAAGGAAATACACCAAGCAGTTGGAATCTATGAGATTGCAGTACCCTGACTAACCACCGCAACTAGAGGCAGCCGTGGAGCGTTCCTACGTTGGTCCTAGACGCCTCGTCACAGCCAAAGAAACTAACTACACCTAAAGATAGAAATAGGAAAGCTATCTGCCCCGGAGCAGAACCCCAAAGATAATAGAAAGCCCCCAAACAGTAATGGCGGTTAGACAAGAGGAAATACTGACACAGAAAGAAAATAGTATGAGCAAACGCTAGGGCCCAAACTATCTAAATAGAAAAGGACAGGAAGGGTACTTACTGCAATCCCAGAAAACCCTGAAAAACACCAACTCTACTAATTTCAAAATCACCTGAGATCACACGACCTCTACCACCTAAATTAGTTCTCTGGTGTAACAAAAACAGCAGCCACTGAAAAAACTGGAAAAAGCAAAAGTACAAAACACAGTGGCTGAACTAAACTGAGAGGGCAAAAGCCCCCGGAGGGCCCCAGAAGGCCCCCACAGAAGTGCAGGACCAAATGCAAAAATATAGCAAAAACACAAAATAAGAAATTGTCTTATCTGATAGCAGGAGATGCAGACACGACACAGCAGGCTACAAGGGAAACTGGAAAGAAGGATTCAGACCAGAACAATTGATCACCGGCAACCCTGATGGGAAAATGATTCCCTTAAATAAGACCAATCAGTAACACCTGATTCCCAGTCCTCACAATCCTCACTAGTACCGCTTGTAACCACCAGAGGAGCCTCTGCTCAGAACTCATCTCAAACCCATTCACAACATAGTCGTCCTGACAGACCATCGTAACCTTGAATTTATCAGGTCGGCTAAGTGCCTGACTCCTCGCCAGGCTCGCTGGAATCTTTTCCTAAACCAATTTAATTTTGTCATTTCTTATAGACCAGGATCGCGCAATGGAAAGGCTGATGCACTCTCTAGGATTCATTCAGCAGAGACACGTCCACTTACTCCTCCTAAGACTATTCTTCCTGACTCTAGATTCCTGGGAGTGATTCATAATCAAGACCTACTTAAGGACATCAAGGAAGCATACCATGCAGATTCTTTGTTGGCTCAACCCCCAAGGGACGTAAGTCTTGTCTTTAAGAATGGTGTGTGGATTCAGGGACAACGTCTGTATATACCTGAAACAGTCAGATTGAGAGTATTGCAACTCATCCACGATTCCAAGATAGCCGGGCATAGGGGAATTCTAAAGACACAAGAATTTCTTTCTCGTTTATTTTGGTGGCCCACTTACAGGAAAGATGTCTTAAACTATGTCACTTCATGTGAAGTCTGTGCAAGATGCAAAACACCTCGCTCCTCACCAACTGGTCTGTTGCAACCTCTTCCCACCCCGTCCTGCCCGTGGGGATCCATTTCTATGGACTTCATTGTGGAGTTACCAACCTCTCAAGGGAAGAACACCATTCTAGTGGTGGTTGACCGTCTAACAAAGGCAGCTCATTTTATCCCTTGTGTCGGCTTACCCACTGCAAAACAGACATCAGACTTGATGATTAAGAATGTGTTTCGCTTACATGGAGTACCGTATGATGTCATTTCGGATCGAGGGGTGCAATTCACTTCAAGGTTTTGGCAAAATTTCTGTGCAGCATTGGACATTAAAGTAAACCTTTCTTCTGCTTTTCATCCCCAGACTAATGGACAGACAGAACGAACCAATCAGACCCTGGAGCAGTATCTCCGCTGTTTTATCTGCCACCTACAGGATGATTGGGTGGATCTACTTCCACTGGCTGAGTTCTCTTATAACAACTCTCAGAGCGCCTCCACTAAGCAGTCTCCTTTTTACTCCAATCTAGGTTATCATCCTAACATTCTTCTCGATTTCCCATAGATACGCCCTTGCCGGCAGTGGCTGAAAGAATCACTTCTTTACAAAAGATATGGATCTTCTAAAGGAAAATCTAGAATTGGCTCAGGAAAGGTACAAGAAAGCAGCAGATAAATTTCGTAAACCTGCACCAGCTTTCAAGGTAGGAGATTTGGTCTGGCTGTCAACCAGAAATCTTAAATTAAAGATTCCATCGTCTAAATTGGGACATAAGTACATTGGACCTTATAAGATCAATAAGATTATAAGTGCTGTTGCTTGTCGTCTTCAACTACCCAGAACTATGAGAATCCACCCTGTCTTTCATGTATCCCTACTAAAGGCTGCAAACACCCAATACGTTTCCTGGACGTTCTTCTCCTTGCCCTGACCCAGTGCTGGTCGATGGTCAGGAAGAATTTATGGTGGAAAGGATTCTAGATTCCAGGTTGTACAGAAATCAGTTGCAATATTTGATTAAATGGCAGGGCTACCCAGTGGAGGACAACTCATGGGAACCAGTCAATAATGTAAATGCTCCTCGCCTGCTCCGCCAGTTTCATCAGAGGTACCCTGACAAGCCTGGTCTGAGGTCATCCGGAGGTTATCCCTAAGGGGGGAGTAATGTAAGGTTCTTTGTCTCTGTTGACATGTTCCTTGAAACTCAGTTTTCCGTCGGCCATTTTGCTTTCTGTCTTTCTGCAGCTCTTGCCCTCAGTTAATATGGAGTTTCCAGTTTTCATGTTCCCGCCCTGATTCTTCCTCTTGCTTCTTAAGCAGCCTCAGCTGAACAATCAGTGCTCCTGAATCAAGCCTCAGTCAGTCTGTGACCTGACTCCTGGAAGCCTTGGACTTGTACTCCTCTATTCCCTACTGAGGAACCTTGGAACACTTTTGGACTCAGGAAACCTGCTGTTTGGTGAATCCATGTTTGCAGAGGAATTACGGTACAGAGAAGAGATCCTGAACCTGCTTTGGAGATTTATTGTAGTGCTTGAAGTTACTCTGGCCTGCTGTGTCTCCTGTCGCTGTTCCTGCAAACTGTGTGAACTTTTCAGCATGCTTGTATGAAGTAATACAAGTCATTTCATTTCAACCTATGTCTCCTGTGTTTTCCTCGCACCCAAGCACAAGACGCATAGGAACTGACACTATACATGACACATGCGGTCAAAGGAGCTCTCCATGCAGGTGAAACAAGCCATCCTTAAGCTGCAAAAACAGAAAAAACCCAACCGAGAAATTGCTACAACATTAGGAGTGCAAAATCTATAGTTTGGTACATCCTGAGAAAGAAAGAAAGCACTGGTGAACTCATCAATGCAAAAAGACCTGGGCGCCCACGAAGACAACAGTTGTGGATGATCGCAGAATACTCTCCATGGTGAAGAGAAACCCCTTCACAACAGCCAACCAAGTGAACAACACTCTCCAGGAGGTAGGCGTATCAATATCCAAATCTACCATAAAGAGAAGACTGCATGAAAGTAAATACAGAGGGTTCACTGCACGGTGCAAGCCACTCATAAGGATCAAGAATAAAAAGGCTAGGCTGGACTTTGCTAAAAAACATCTAAAAAAGCCAGCACAGTTCTGGAAGAACATTCTTTGGACATATGAAACCAAGATCAACCACTACCAGAATGATGGAAAGAGAAAAGTATGTCAAAGGCGTGGTACAGCTCTTGATCCAAAGCATACCACATCATCTGTAAAACATGGCGGAGGCAGTGTGATGGCTTGGGCATGCATGGCTGCCAGTGGCACTGGGTCAGTAGTATTTATTGATGATGTGACACAGGACAGAAGCAGCCGAATGAATTCTGAGGTATTCAGAGCCATACTGTGTGCTCAGATCCAGCCAAATGCAGCCAAACTGATTGGTCGTTGTTTCATACTACAGATGGACAATGACCCAAAACATAAAGCCAAAGCAACCCAGGAGTTTATTAAAGCAAAGAAGTGGAATATTCTTGAATGGCCAAGTCAGTCACCTGATCTCAACCCAATTGAACATGCATTTCACTTGTTAAAGACTAAACTTCAGACAGAAAGGCCCAAAAACAAACAGCAACTGAAAACCACCGCGGTGAAGGCCTGGAGAGCATCAAAAAGAAGGAAACACAGTGTCTGGTGAGGTCCATGAGTTCAAGACTTCAGGCAGTCATTGCCAACAAAGGGTTTTCAACCAAGTACTAGAAATGAACATTTTATTTACAATTATTTAATCTGTCCAATTACTTTTGGTCCCTTTAAAAACAGGGTGGCACATGTTAAGGAGCTGAAACTCCTAAACCTTCATCCAATTTTAATGTGGATACCCTCAAATGAAAGCTGAAAGTCTGAACTTCAACTGCATCTGAATTGTTTTGTTTAAAATTCATTGTGGTAATGTCTAGAACCAAAATAAATAAATGTTGTCTCTGTCCAAATATATAGGACCTAACTGTAGTTTAGCACACATAAAAAACTAGAAAGCACAAAAGAAGATTTTGAGGACATAGATGTATAAATATATTTGGATAAGAGACTGCAATCAACAGCCCAAAGCACTCTGTAAAACAGTATTTAACCATATGAAGTAAATATTGCAATTAAAAGTATATTGCACTAAGCCCCATGGAGAGAGGTAGTTAGAAAGCCTGTATTGAATAGAAGCAATACCCAAGTAGATATACATGGAGTGAACACAAAACTGCCTACGGTATATATTATTGATAATAGTAGCAGGTAGATGATAGTACGTATATAAGTGCATGCACACCACAGGGGAAGTCCAGAATAATCCTCTGCACAATGAGGCAGTATCACTGTACGTCAGTGGAGAATCCTAAAGAAGCCTGTGGCAAAATGCTGAGACTGTCCCGGCCAGTGACAGCTCAAGTAAAAAGAAGTCACAGATGAATAGTCAATGAGAGCAAGCCTGCATGTGCAGGTTTTACCTGATGAACCCGATGGGCCCGTTTGCAGCACTTTTAAATTAGAGTGACTCTAGCGCCGCTGACATCTTTATATGAGTATGCACACAGGGCGCCGGAGCCAAAGAAACCTGCCAGCATTACCTGGAGAGGGGTAAGCCCAATCCTGCCCCTCTCCCCTCAGCCCCCAGAGTGCAAGGGGTGTACCCCCTGCTGCCCTCTCCAGGCCAGGAACAGAGCCCAGGCGTTGTCATCATTGCAACCAGCCGGGACACTTTAAGGCTGCGTGTCCCCAGCGCCATAAGGCCCCATCCCTGTCCCAGAAACGTCCACTGTTTTGTGTGTGGGAGAGGGTGGTGGGAGGTCCCTGGACAATCACCAACCAGTCACCATCGGCCGCTCAATGGTCATGGGACTGCGGGACACAGGCGCTGAACGAACCGTGGTACATCCTGAGGTGGTGTCCCCTCAAGACTTGGTGCCTGGGGAAAACCCTTTCCGTCTCTGGAATTGGAGGCGTTAAACCGGTGATGCCCGTTGCCAAGGTGTATTTGGACTGGGCGCCGGGAGGGGGATGCAGGAGGTGGGAGTAACGCCAAATATTCCTGCCAATGTGTTGCTTGGGACCGATTTGGGGCGGCTAGTGTCTCAGTATGTTGCCACTGAACCCCCAAGTTCGGCTCCCCAAGAATGTCATGACTCTACTGTGAATGCTAATGTGTTGAATGTGCCTCCAACAGTGGAGGAGGAGTGAAACCTGATGGTAAGCCATGCACTGACACTACACACACAGGGCTCACAGTGAGGACAGGTGAGAAGACAGCGGGGGAGAGCTCTGAGGTGGAGGGAGGGGCTGCTATGGGCAGTGTAGGGCCCCTAAGTGAACCCCAGCCTGCTGAGTCTAGGGCCCCTGCAGGAAGAGGAACAGGCCATGGGGGGATGGAGTGTCCCGGGAGAGGAGCCACCAGGTAAGACCCCAGGCAGGAGTTCCCCACATCAGGGATGTCAGGAGGCCAGGGAAGTCTGCCTGACCCGGCGACTTGGTCAGGGGACGAGGGGAAGCAGGCGCTACCTGTGGTCTCAGCGGTCGTGGCCGCTGTTACAAGGAGTGGGAGCGCCGGAGCCCAAGGAGCCTCGCGGAGGTCCGACGGTTTCCCCCTCTCCGACCAAGTGTCTGCCGAATCAGACAGCAGCCAGGAGACAGATCCCGGGGAGCTGACAGAGGATGTGGCAGTTTCGTCAATTCTTGCCACATCGAGTCAGGGATTTTAGGCAGCGTTGGAAGCTGACGCTAACCTGAAAACTCTCAAGGAGCAGGCGGCACAGCCTTCCCTGGAGTCCGACCGCGAGCGAGTGGTCTGGGACCAGGGACGGCTGTACCGGGTAACGGTCCAGCAGGGTTCACCGGACACGTGGCCCAGGGACCGACAGTTAGTGGTACCCTATCTGTTCAGGGCGGAATTCTTGCGGATCGCACACGAGATTCCCATGGACGGACACCTAAGGATCGCTAAAAACCAGGGCCAGGCTAGCTCAGCATTTCTACTGGCCTAGAATGAGGACCAAGGGATAGCCTACTGCCATTCATGTGACACCTGTCAGAGGGTAGGGAAGGCAGGGCGGCGCCCCAAAGCCCCACTGGTAACTCTGCCCATCATCGAAGAGCCTTTTCAAAGGGTGGCTGTGGATCTCATTGGACCTCTGTCCACTCCCAGCCACTCCGGGAAATGCTTTATACTAACGGTAGTGGACTATGCCACCGGTACCCGGAGGCGGTAGCTTTGTCGTCCATTCGGGCCGACAAAGTGGCCTCTGCCTTGCTGGAGATTTTCTCCAGAGTGGGGTTTCCCAAGGAAATGCTCACCGACCGAGGGACCCAGTTCATGTCGCAGCTGATGGAGTCTCTCTGTAAGCAGATACAGGTGCAACATCTGGTAGCCAGCCCGTATCACCCACAGACCAATGGCTGGGTGAGCGGTTCAATGGCACCTTAAAGCAGATGCTGAAGATGTTGGTCGACTCCCACGGGAGAGACTTGGAGCGGTATCTCCCACACCTGCTGTTTGCCTACCGGGATGTACCACAGGCCTCAACGGGGTTCTCCCCCTTTGAGCTCCTGTATGGGCGACGTGTAAGGGGGCCCCTTGCTCTGGTGAAGGAAACATGGGAAGGAGATTTGGCCACCCCTGGAGTGTCGATCATGGAGTATGTTGTGCTCTTCCGGGACCGAATGACGGCCTTGACACGGCTGGTGCATGACAATATGGCCCAAGCCCAGGCTGACCAGAAGCGGTTTACGACCAGAATGCTTGTGAGCGGACCTACCAGGTGGGTCAAAAAGGTGTGGGTACTGGTCCCCGTACCTCAAAACAAGCTTCAGGCGGCCTGGGAGGGTCCATACCTCGTTGTTATGTTTCGGTAGCTGAGAGTGCAGGTAAAAAAAGGCAATACACCAGAGCAGTTGGAATCTATGAGATTGCAGTACCCTGACTAACCACCACAACTAGAGGCAGCCGTGGAGTGTTCCTACGTTGGTCCTAGACGCCTCGTCACAGCCAGAGAAACTAACTACACCTAAAGATAGAAATAGGAAAGCTATCTGCCCCGGAGCAGAACCCCAAAGATAACAGAAAGCCCCCAAACATGTAATGGCGGTTAGACAAGAGGAAATACTGACACAGAAAGAAAATAGTATGAGCAACGCTGGGGCCCAAACTATCTAAATAGAAAAGGATAGGAAGGGTACTTACTGCAATCCCAGAAAACCCTGAAAAGCACCAACTCTACTAATTTCAAAATCACCTGAGATCACACGACCTCCACCACCTAAATTAGTTCTCTGGTGTAACAAAATCAAAACAGCAGCCACTGAAAAAACTGGAAAAAGCAAAGAACAAAACTCAGTGGCTGAACTAAACTGAGAGGGCAGAAGCCCCCGGAGGGGACCAAGAAGGCCCCCAAAGAAGTGCAGGACAAAATGCAAAAATATAGCAAAAAACACAAAAGAAGCAAAAGTCTTATCTGTAAGCAGGAGATGCAGACACGACACAGCAGGCTACAAGGGAAACTGGAATGAAGGATTCAGACCAGAACAATTGATCACCGGAACCCTGAGGGAAAATAACTCCCTTATTATAAGACCAGTCAGTAACACCTGATTCCCAGTCCTCACAATCTTCACTAGCACCCCTTGTAACCACCAGAGGGAGCCTCTGCTCAGAACTCATCTCAAACCCATTCACAACAGTACCCCCCCCTTGAGGAGGGGTCACCGAACCCTCATTTGAGCAACCAGGTCGGTCAGGATGAGTTCTATGATACGCACGGATAGTCTCCTAGCATGGATGTCCGAAGCAAACACCCAAGAATTGTCTTCCTGACCATAACCTCTCCATTTAACCAAATACTGGAGTTTTCCGTCTAAAAAAAACGAGAATCCAATATTTTCTCAACCACATACTCCAGATTGCCCTCAACCAAAACAGGGTCAGGAGGCACAGCAGCAGGAACCACTGGCTCAACAAACCTCTTCAACAAGGACTTGTGGAACCGTTATGGATCTTAAATGTCCCTGGAAGAAGCAAACGAAAAGAAACAGGATTAATAATCTCCATGATCTTATCAGGTCCAATGAACCTAGGCTTAAATTTAGGAGATGCTACTCTCATAGGAATATTCCTTGAGGACAACCAGACCAAGTCCCCCACTCTAAACCGAGGACCATCAGTCCTATGCCGGTTAGCAAACCGCTGGGCCTTCTCCTGAGAGAGGGACAACCTCTCCACTACCTGGTCCCAAATCTGTTGCATACGCTCCACAACAGAGTCAACACCCGGACAGACAGAAGCCTCCGTCTGTCCTGAAGAAAATCGAGGGTGAAACCCAGAATTACAGAAAAACGGAGACATCAAAGTGGCAGAGCTAGCCCCTATTATTAAGAGCAAACTCAGCCAAAGGCAAAAAAGAGACCCAGTCATCCTGATCAGCAGACACAAAGCATCTTAGATAAGTCTCCAATGTCGGGTTTGTTTCTCTCAGTTTGACCATTGGTCTGAGGATGAAATGCCGAGGAGAAAGACAATTGAACACCCCGTTTAGAACAAAAAGTCCTCCAAAATCTGGAAACAAAAATGGACTCCTCTGTCAGACACAATGTTCTCAGGAATGCCGTGTAAACGAACCACGTGCTGAAGGAACAACGGCACCAATTCAGAGGAGGAAGGCAACTTAGGTAATGGCACAAGATGTATCATTTTGGAAAACTATCACAAATTACCCAGATGGTGGTCATTCTCTGAGAAACAGGAAGATCGGAAATGAAATCCATAGAGATATGGGTCCATGGTCTCTTGGGCACAGGCAATGGCATCAACAAACCACTAGAGCGAGAGCAAGGCTTGGAGCGAGAGCAAGTCCCGCAGGACTGCACAAATTCCCTGACATCACGAGACAAGGTAGGCCACCAAAAGACCGACTAACCAAGTCTCTGGTACCAAAAATTCCGGGATGCCCAGCCAATGCGGAACAATGAATCTCAGACATCACACTCTTTTTCCATTGGTCCGGGACAAACAATTTTCCAACAGGGCAGCGCTCGGGCCTATCCTCCTGACACCCCTCCAGAGCAAGTCTCAAATTGGGTGAGATGGCGGAAAGAACTACACCCTCTTTCAAAATAACAGAAGGATCAGATAACTCAGGAGAGTCCGCAAGGAAACTCCTCGAGAGGGCATCCGCCTTTAAACATTCTTAGTGCCGGAAGAAAGGAAACCACAAAATAAAACGTGTGAAAAAACAAGGCCCACCTGGCCTGTCTAGGATTGAGTCGCTTGGCAGATTCCAGTAGACCAGATTCTTATGGTCCGTAAGGACCACCACCTGATGTTTGGCTCCCTCCAGCCAATGTCTCCACTCTTCAAAAGCCCACTTCATGGCCAATAACTCCCGATTACCACGTCATAATTACGTTCGTGGGAGAAAATTTTCGAGAGAAAAAAGGCACAAGGGTTACTTTTAGAGGTTCTGGATCTTTTTGGGGACAAAACGGCACCTGCCCCAATTTCAGAGGCATCAACCTCCACCTGAAATGGCAGAGAAACATCAGGCTGCCGTAGAACAGGAGCAGAAGTGAATCCCCTGCTTAAGTTCCTGAAATGCAGAGACTGCCTCAGGAGGCCAATTCACCACATCAAACCCTTTCTGGTCAAATCAGTTAATGGTTTAACAATAACCGAGAAATTACCAATAAATTTACGATAAAAATTGGCAAAACCCAAAATCTCTGGAGAGCCTTTAATGAAGTAGGTTGGACCCAATCACAGATGGCCTGAAAACCCTTTACCGGGTCCATTTCAATAACAGATGGGGACAAAATGAATCCCAGAAATGAGATCCTCTGTACCCAAAAAGACACTTTGATCCCTTCACATACAGAGCATTCTCTCTCAAAATCTGGAATACAGTTCGAAAATGTTTCACAGAGAGTCCCAGTCATTAGAAAAATCAAGATATCATCCAAATAAAAATCAGAAACTTGTCCACAAAATCCTGAAAATGTCATTCATGAAGGACTGGAAGACGGAAGGACATTAGTGAGCCCAAAGGGCATCACTAGGTACTCAAAATGCCCTTCAGGGTATTGAATGCCGTCTTCCATTCATCCGTGCTTAAATGCAATAAGGTTATACGCCCCCCTGAGGTCAAGCTTGGTAAACCAAGTAGCGTTTTTTCACCCTGGAAAACAGGTCAGAAATCAAGGGTAACGGGTATTGAATTTCACAGTAATATTGTTCAAGAGACGATAATCAAACACGGCCTTTAAAGAACCATCTTTTTTTTTGGCCCAAAGAAAAAAACCCCGGGACCTAAGGTAAGGGAGGTCTGATATGACCCTTCTCCAAGATTCCTTGATATAAGACCGCATGCGTCAGTTCAGTACAGACAAGTTAAAAAGCGACCTTTAGGGAATTTACTACCGGCACTAATTCAATAGCGCAGTCAAGCTCCTAGGGGAGGCAAGGATGCAGATTTACTTTCGTTTAAAAACATCAGGAAAAAATAAACAAAAAGTCAGGAACATCCTAGCCTGGGGGGAGGCAAAAAACAGGATGTTGGTATTAACACATTGGAGCCCCAACTGGTTAAGACACAGATTCAATCCAAAACAGGGTTATGGCTGTAACCAAGGGAAAACCCAGCAGATAATGTTC
>JARQOD010001984.1:0-86578 GCA_033576555.1 Oophaga sylvatica | reverse complement strand
ATACTGTGTAACCCCAGCACCTCTCATCATTCCCCTATACTGTGTAACCCCTGCACCTCTCATCATTCCCCTATACTGTGTAACCCCTGCCTCTCATCATCTCCCCTATACTGTGTAACCCCTGCACCTCTATCATCTCCCCCTATACTGTGTAACCCCTGACCTCTCATCTCCCCTATACTGTGTAAACCCCACTCTCAATCTCCCCTATACTGTGTAACCCTGCACCTCATCATCATCTCCCCCTATACTGTGTAACCCCTGCACCTCTCATCATCTCCCCTATACTGTGTAACCCTGCACCTCATCATCTCCCCTATACTGTGTAACCCCTGCACCTCTCATCATCTCCCCCTATACTGTGTAACCCTCAGCTCTCATCATCTCCCCTATACTGTGTAACCCTGCACCTCTCATCATCTCCCTATACTGTGTAACCCCTGCACTCTCATATCTTCCCCCTATACTGTGTAACCCTGCACTCTCATCATCTCCCCTATCTGTGTAACCCCACCTCTCATCATCTCCCCTATACTGTGTAACCCCGCACTCTTCATCATCTCCCCCTATACTGTGTAACCCAGCCTCTCATCTCATTCCCCCTATACTGTGTACCTCAGCCTCTCATCATCTCCCCCTATACTATGTAACCCCTGCACCCTCATCATCTCCCCCTATACTGTGTAACCCCTGCACCACTCATCTCCCCCTTACTGTGTAACCCCTGCACCTCTCATTCATCTTCCCCTCTATACTGTGTATCCCAGCCTCTCATCATCTCCCCCTATACTGTGTATCCCCTGCACCTCTCATAATCTTCCCCTATACTGAGTAACCCCTGCACCTCTCATCTTCTCCTATACTGTGTAACCCTGCACGCTCATCATCTCCCCTATATGTGTAACCCCAGCTCTCATCATCTCCCCTATACTGTGTAACCCCAGCCTCTCATCATCTTCCCCTATTCTGTGTAACCCCTGGACCTCTCATCTCCCCCTATAATGTGTAACCACTGCACCACTCATCATCTTCCCCTATACTGTGTAACCCCTGCACTCTCTCAATCTCCCCATACTGTGTAAACCTACACCTCTCATCATCTCCCCGTATACTGTGCAACCCTTGCACCTCTCATCATCTCCCCTTACTGTGTGACCCTGCACCTCTCATCATCTCCCCCTATACTGTGTAACTCCAGTCTCTTATCATCTCCCTATACTGTGTAACCCTGCACCTCTCATCATCTCTCTGTATACTGTGTAACCCCTGCACCTCTCATAATCTTCCCCCATACTGTGTAACCACTGCACTTCTCATCATCTCCCCCTATGCTGTGTAATCCCTGCACCTCTCATCTCCCCTATACTGTGTAACCCCAGCCTCTTATCATCTCCCCTATACTGTGTAACCTCAGCCTCTCATCATCTCCCCCTAAACTGTGTAACCCTAGCCTCTCATCATCTCCCCCTATACTGTGTAACCTCAGCCTCTCATCATTCCCCTATACTGTGAAATCCCTGCACAACTCATATTCTCCCCCTATACTGTGTAACCCCAGCCTCTCATCTCCCTTATACTGTGTAACCCCAGCTCCTCACATCATCTCCCCCTATACTGTGTAACCCAGCCTCTCATCATCTCCCCCTATACTGTGTAACCCCAACCTCTCATCATCTCCCCTATACTGTGTAACCCCAGCCTCTCATCATCTCCCCTATACTGTGTAACCCAGCCTCTCATCATCTCCCATATACTGTGTAACCCCAGCTCCTCACATCATCTCCCCTATACTGTGTAACCCTGTACCTCTCATCATCTCCCCCTAAACTGTGTAACCTAGCCTCTCATCATCTCCCCCTATACTGTGTAACCTCAGCCTCTCATCATCTCCCCCTATACTGTGAAATCCCTGCACAACTCATATTCTCCCCTATACTGTGTAACCCCAGCCTCTCATCATCTCCCTTATACTGTGTAACCCCAGCTCCTCACATCATCTCCCCCTATACTGTGTAACCCCAACCTCTCATCATCTCCCTATACTGTGTAACCCCAAACTCTCATCCTCTCCCCCCATACTGTGTAACCCCAGACTCTTATCATCTCCCCCTATACTGAGTAACCCCAGCCTCTCATCATCTCCCCCTATACTGTGTAACCCTGTACCTCTCTCATCTCCCTATACTGTGTAACCCCAGCCTCTCATCATTCTCCCATATACTGTGTAACCCAGCTCCTCACATCATCTCCCCCTATACTGTGTAACCCCAGCCTCTCATCATCTCCCCCTATACTGTGTAACCCCTGTACCTCTCATCATCTCCCCCTATACTGTGTAACCCCAGCCTCTTATCATCTCCCCCTATACTGTGTAACCCCAGCCTCTCATCATCTCCCCCTATACTGTGTAACACCCTGCCTCTCATCATCTCCCCCTATACTGTGTAACCCCAGCCTCTCATCATCTCCCCCTATACTGTGTAACCCCAGCCTCTCATCATCTCTCCCTATACTGTGTAACCCCTGCACCTCTCATCTCCCCTATATTGTGTAACCCCAGCCTCTCATCATCTCCCCTATACTGTGTAACCCAGCCTCTCATCATCTCTCCCTATACTGTGTAACCCCTGCACCTCTCATCTTCCCCTATACTGTGTAACCCTTGCACCGCTCATCATCTCCCCTATACTGTGTAACCACTGCACTTCTCATCATCTCCCCTATGCTGTGTAACCCTGAACCTCTTATGTTCCCCTATTCTGTGTAACCCCTGGACTCTCATCTCCCCTATAATGTGTAACCACTGCACCGCTCATCATCTCCCCCTTTTTACTGTGTAACCCCTGCCCCACTCATCATCTCTCTGTATACTGTGTAACCCCTGCACCTTCTTAATCTTCCCCCATACTGTGTAACCACTGCACTTCTCATCATCTCCCCCTATGCTGTGTAATCCCTGCACCTCTCATCTCCCCTATACTGTGTAACCCAGCCTCTTATCATCTCCCCTATACAGTGTAACCTCAGCCTCTCATCATCTCCCCTAAACTATGTAACCCTAGCCTCTCATCATCTCCCCCTATACTGTGTAACCTCAGCCTCTCATCATCTCCCCCTATACTGTGTAACCCTGCACCACTCATCATCTCCCCTATACTGTGTAACCCCTGCACCACTCATCTCCTCTGTACTGTGTAACCCTGCACCGCTCATCATCTCCCCCTATACTGTGTATCCTCACCCTCTCATCATCTCCCCCTATACTGTGTAACCCCTGCACCTCTTATCTCCCCCTATGCTGTGTAATCCAGCCTCTCATCATCTCCCCCTATACTGTGTAACCCCAGTCTCTCATCATCTCTCCCTATACTGTGTAATCCCAGCCTCTCATCATCTCCCCTATACCGTGTAACCCCTGCAACTCTCATCATCTCCCCCATACTGTGTAATCCCTGCACAACTCATCATCTCCCCCTATACTGTGTAACCCCAGCCTCTCACATCATCTCCCCCTATACTGTGTAACCCAGCCTCTCATCATCTCCCACTATACTGTGTAACCCAACCTCTCATCATCTCCCTATACTGTGTAACCCCAGCGTCTCATCATCTCCCCCTATACTGTGTAACCCCAGCCTCTCATCATCTCCCCCTATACTGTGTAACCCCAGCCTCTCATCATCTCCCCTATACTGTGTAACCCCTGTACCTCTCATCATCTCCCTATACTGTGTAACCCCAGCCTCTCTCATCTCCCCCTATACTGTGTAACCCCTGTACCTCTCATCATCTCCCCTATACTGTGTAACCCCAGCCTCTCATCATCTCCCCCTATACTGTGTAACCCCAGCTCCTCACATCATCTCCCCTTTACTGTGTAACCCCAGCCTCTCATCATCTCCCCTATACTGTGTAACCCCAGCCTCTCATCATCTCCCCTATACTGTGTAACCCCAGCCTCTCATCATCCCCCCTATACTGTGTAACCCCAACCTCTCATCATCTCTCACTATACTGTGTAACCCTGCACCTCTCATCATCTCCCCTATACTGTGTAACCCCTGCACCTCTCATCTCCCCTATATTGTGTAACCCCAGCCTCATCTCCCCTATACTGTGTAACCTCAGCCTCTCATCATCTCCCCCTATACTGTGTAACCCCTGCACACTCATCATCTCCCCTATACTGTGTAACCCCTGCACCACTCATCTCCTCCTGTACTGTGTAACCCCTGCACCGCTCATCATCTCCCCCTATACTGTGTATCCTCACCCTCTCATCATCTCCCCCTATACTGTGTAACCCCAGTCTCTCATCATTTCTCCCTATACTGTGTAATCCCAGTCTCTCATCATCTCCCCCTATACTGTGTAACCCCTGCAACTCTTATCTCCCCCTATACTGTGTAAACCCAGCCTCTCATCATCTCCCCCTATACTGTGTAACCCCTGCACTGCTCATCTCCCCCCTATACTGTGTAACCCCTGCACCTCTCACTTCCCTCTATACTGTGTAATCCCAGCCTCTCATCATCTCCCCTATAATGTGTAACCTCAGCCTCTCATCATCTCCCCCCTTATACTGTGTAACCCCAGCCTCTCATCTCCCCCTATACTGTGTAACCCCAGCCACTCATCATCTCCCCCTATACTGTGTAACCCCAGACTCTCATCATCTCCCCCTATACTATGTAACCCCTGCACCACTCATCATCTCCCCCTATACTGTGTAACCCCTGCACCTCTCATCTCCCCTATACTGTGTAACCCCAGCCTCTCATCATCTCCCCCATCTACTGTGTAACCCCTGCACCTCTCATCTCCCCTATACTGTGTAACCCCAGCCTCTCATCATCTCCCCCCATACTGTGTAACCCCTGCACTTCTCATCTCCCCCTATACTGTGCAACCCCTGCACCTCTCATCTCCCCCTATACTGTGTAACCTCAGCCTCTCTTCATCTCCCCCTATACTGTGTAACCCCTGGACCTCTGATCTCCCCTATAATGTGTAACCCCTGAACCGCTCATCTTCTCCCCCCTATTCTGTGTAACCCCTGCACCACTCATCATCTTCCCCTATACTGTGTAACCCCTGCACCTCTCATCATCTCCCCCTATACTGTGTAAACCTAGTCTCTCATCATCTCCCCTTATACTGTGTAACCCCTGCACCTCTCATCATCTCCCCCTATACTGTGTAACCCCAGCCTCTCATCATCTCCCCCTATACTGTGTAACCCAGCCTCTCATCATCTCCCCCTATACTGTGTAACCCCTGCACCGCTCATCTCCCCCTATACTGTGTTTCCCCTGCACCTCTCATCTCCCCTATACTGTGTAACCCCAGCCTCTCATCATCTCCCCTATACTGTGTAACCCCTGCACCTCTCATCTCCCCTATACTGTGTAACCCCAGCCTCTCATCATCTTCCCCTATACTGTGTAACCCGTGCACCTCTCATCTCCCCTATACTGTGTAACCCCAGCCTCTCATCATCTCCCCCCATACTGTGTAACTCCAGTCTCTCATCATCTCCCCCTATACTGTGTAACCCCTGCACCTCTCATCATCTCCCCCTATACTGTGTAACCCCTGCACCTCTCATCTCCCCTATATTGTGTAACCCCAGCCTCTCATCTCCCCCTATACTGTGTAACCTCAGCCTCTCATCATCTCTGTCATGATACTGTAAGCTTCATTTCTTGTGCGGTTTCCAGAACTTTCCCCATAGTACTACAACCCCCACCGTTTGCAAGCACAGGGCAAAGTTACCCCTCCCTCCTTTTCTCTGCAGCTCACGCTTCCCTTCCCCCCTCCCAACCTGCAGTCAAGCTCAGTGTAACCTGAGCTACCAGTGCTGGAAGTTTTGCCGCTTCACCGCAGGGGTCCTCCATTGTCTGCACATGTGCTTTCTTCCTATAGCAGCCATTTTGGAGAATTCATTCTTTTTTGGTTAATAACACGGTGGGAGCATTCGCTAGATACACGAAAGTTACTGTTTTGAAACCTGTGTCCATAGGCATCGTTCCCATGGTACTGGTGAACCCGTAACTCCAACAGAACCCGAGAAATGGAATTCTTGGATTCCCCATGGACTAGCTCAGCCAAGTTTGGACTCATTTGAACTGTCATTTTAAAGTAAGATCATTGATAGGTCTGCCGTTATTCTGCTAGGTTCACAGGACGAGGGATGGACCTTATGATATTTCAGAGCTCAAATCATACACTTCTGTCCCTGGGAGGTGGCCAGAAAAACCCTCCCCTTTTCGTGAGGTCAGCAGCCTCAGGTATAAGTCTGGCAGTGAGCCCCCCTTTCTCAGTCCCTGCTGTGAGGTCCTGACTAAGAGATCTGCAAATGAACTATGACGTGTGGCTCCTTCCCCAGCCTGGCTTGCCTGTATATGATCTAACTATCATCTGAGTCTTTCATTCTTAATCCCGTTTATTTTATAACTGCATTTGTACATAACTATATTGCCTCAGTTTGTTCCATCTTTTTTTATATTGTATAAGCACTGCCTTTTTTTTAAGGAATAAACCTATAAATTTATTAGTTTGTTTCTCCTGCTCTATAAACGAATTTGAACGTGCCTGAAGCACTACGCTACTGTTTTGGGGTTGCTACGGACCCTCTTGATAAATTGTTCAGTAAGAAAAACCGTAGCTGGTGGCAGCTTAAAAGAAGGGGTTGTTAAGTGTTGACATATGGGGTGGCGTTGGCAGTGACGGAGCGGGTATTATAAGTGTATTACCCGGCTGCGGCTCGGAGTAATTATAATTCCCTCACTGCAGCGTGCCCAATAGCCAGCACACATCCAAGTGACCCGTCTGGCGACTGATTATCCTAGGTGCAGTTCCCTGACTGAACTGAGGGTAAGGGGGGCGCCAGAGAGCTGCAAGTTCCTAAGTGGAAGTGGGATAATTATAAATCCCTGCAGTTTACCGGGTCGGACGGCAGCAGCCGTCGTGTGTGTGCACCGTTTCATCACATATTGGTGGCAGCGGTGGAATCACAAGCCGTGATACCCCGGGCTACCGTGTGGCAGACCGTGTGCCCGTTCATCACATATTGGTGGCAGCGGTGGGATCACAAGCCGTGATACCCCGGGCTACCGTGTAGCAGACCGTGTGCCCGTTCATCACATATTGGTGGCAGAGCGGTGGGATTATAGAGCATTAGTGATCTGGTTTGAGCAATCATTCCATTCACTAAAAAACTTGCACGGTTCTTCAGCGACCCTGCAACTAAAGTTTTGGAGAACAGACTCAGTGTTTATTAGTCCTGAGACAATTGTGTGTACTTGCGGTTACCCCTCCCTTCTCTTTGTTTTTCTATCCTATCTTTTATTTGGCAACCATGGCTACGAGGGGATTCGACTGGTATAATCGGAGTAGCAGGAAACTCTTCTAGCCATATGCGAGTGGAGGCAGATTGTCCCCATGGACCAAACCAAGGCCGCAGTGATCCAGGCCCTGATGGCACGGGACCACGCTCAGAGCGAGGAGGGCGCAGGAGCCGGCCCAAGCCAAGGTGGTGCCGCAGGAGCAGAGGCCCAACCCCTGACTGCTTACACCCAGGGCGGGATGGACCCTTACCTGCAGGCGGCCCTGGAGGGACTCTCCACTGACGACCATGAAGAACTCCTGAAGCTGATCCAGAAAGCTCAAGAGAGAGCCGACCAGCGAGAGGCCAACCAGCGAGAGGCCGAGAGGGCCGAGCGGGAGGCTGAGAGAGCCGAGCGGGAGGCGGAGAGAGCCGAGCGGGAAGCTCAGAGAGCCCATGAACTGGAGCTGCTCAGACAAGGGGCAATGCCCTCCACAGCCCAGAGCAGTGTGCCCAGCAGCGCTCAGAGTCCCAAGCCCCGGCCGGAGCACTTTCCTGTGATGGAAAAGGACGGAGACTTGGACACTTTTCTGCGGGCCTTTGAGAAAGTCTGCAGACAGTACCGGCTGCCTGACAACCAATGGGCCAGGTACTTGACTCCCGGGCTAAAGGGCAAAGCTCTGGAGGCGTTTGCTTCACTCACGCCGGATCAAGATGACAACTATCAGGCCATCAAGCAGGCCCTGATCGCCAAGTACCAGCTAACCCCTGAGGTATACCGAAAGAAGTTCCGGAACCTCCAACGTGGCCCACACGACAGTTATAGCGATGTGGTGCAAGGACTCAGGAACCACTTTGACCAGTGGATCCATGGACTGGCAGTTGACACCTTTGAGAACCTGAGGGACCTGATGATCAAAGACCAGTTCCTGCATCTGTGCCCAGCTGAGGTCCGACAGTTCATCCTGGACCGAGAACCGGAGGACGCGGTCAGAACAGCACGGATCGCCGACAGCTATGAGGCCAACCGGAAAACCGAGGTGCGGAAGCCCGTCACCACCTGCTGGGGAGGGGATAAGCCTGCAACCAGCCCCAGTGCCCCTGCCAGCCGTCCCTCTGGAGGCACTATCCCCTTTGCCAGCGCCAGGCCTACATCAGACCCCCGCCAGTGTTTCTCCTGTAAACGGACAGGACACATCAGCGCCACTTGTCCGGAGAGGCAGAAGAACCCCCCAGCCAAGGCCTCCGGGCCCAACGCCTCTGTTCTTTTGGTGGGTGGTGTGGTGGGGAGGGTTGATGACAACGTGCAGCCCGTCCGCGTGGGGGCCCGTCTTGCTACCGGCCTCAAGGACACCGGGGCTGAACGAACCCTCATCCGACCCGAACTGGCGGCCCCTGAAGAGTTGATTCCGGGGAAAACCTTAACTGTCACAGGGATTGGGGGCGTCCACTACCCCTTGCCGATAGCCCGAGTTTTCATTGACTGGGGTACCGGGAGCGGGGTGAAGGAAGTGGGGGTGTCCGAAAACCTGCCCACTGATATTTTATTGGGGACTGATCTGGGGAGGATGGTGGCGTACTATGTCCCTGACACCCCTTCCCAATCTGATGATAAGGTTAACGTTAACCATGATGTTGATGTTGATGATGATGGGAAACTGATTGTGTTACCTGCTAATGCTTTGCGAAGTGATGATGCAACTGATAACCGTTCTTTCCCTAGGACTGATGTTGATAGTGATGTATCTGTGCCATCTGAATCTGTTAACCCTTTCTCTGAAGTGGTAGATGTGTCCACAGGTACAGGAGCGTTCAGTCCCGTCGCTCTGCGGAGTGAGACGGCTGAGGAACCCCTAGCAGGAGCAAGCGACAGTGCTCAAGGAAATGGGGAGGTGCATGGGAACCGGGAGGAAGGTGACGCCATGACACTGACCAGTGCCACCGAGGAAGGTAACTGGCCCATAAGTAGCACTGCTCCTGAAGTGTTGGGGGTGGATGGGGAGGTAGAGCCCATAGCAGCGCAGGCTGATGGGTCTATAGAAATCCCCGGGGAGACTGCATATGTAGCTGCTGTCACCCGCAGTCAGAGTGCCCGGATCGCAGGTAGCGCCCTGCCATCTGGACCCTCCTCCGCTACAGGAGAGACTGAACCAGAGGTGGACCCAGAGCCGGTCCCAGAGGGTCCCAGTGAGGAAGGAACCCTGACGTCACTTCTGGCTGCCTCCAGCCAGGAGTTCCAGGCCGCTCTGCACTCAGAGGCGAGCCTGGAGAACTTGAGGCACCTCGCCGAGACGCCCACCTCCGTGACTGATAAGGAGAGGGTGTTCTGGGAACGAGGAAGGTTGTACCGGGAGACAGTACCCGGAGATTCCCAAAAGGAGTGGTTGAGGGAAAAACAGCTGGTTGTCCCGCACCAGTTCCGAGGTGAGTTGTTGAGGATTGCCCATGAGATTCCACTCGCTGGACACTTGGGGATCAGCAAAACTAAGGCACGGCTGTCTCAACACTTCTATTGGCCCAAGATGGGGACAGATGTGACTAACTACTGCCGCTCCTGTATCACCTGTCAAAGAGTGGGGAAGGCGGGGCCTGCTCCTAAGGCTCCCCTGATCCCGTTGCCAGTGATAGAGGAGCCTTTCCAGAGGATCGCGGTGGACATTGTGGGCCCGCTGGCCGTCCCCAGCAGCTCTGGAAAGCAATACATCCTTACTGTGGTAGACTACGCTACCCGGTACCCGGAGGCAGTAGCTCTGTCCTCAACTAGGGCAGATAAGGTGGCGGATGCACTGGTGACCATCTTTTCACGGGTAGGATTTCCCAGGGAGATGCTTACCGATCAAGGGACCCAATTTATGTCTCGCCTAATGAAGGCTCTCTGCAGCAAAATGCAGGTGACGCGTATGGTATCGAGTGCGTATCACCCACAGACCAATGGTTTGTGTGAGCGCTTTAACGGTACCCTCAAACAGATGCTCCGCATGCTGGTTGAGACCCAGGGACGCGATTGGGAGCGGTACCTCCCACACCTGCTATTTGCCTACAGAGAAGTCCCGCAGGCCTCAACGGGGTTCTCCCCCTTCGAGCTCCTGTATGGTAGGCGAGTCCGGGGACCCCTTGGGTTGATAAGAGAATCCTGGGAAGATGAGCCAAACCCCACGGAAGTGTCCATCGTGGATTATGTCATGCGCTTCCGCGACAAGATGCAGACCTGGACGCAGTTGGTGCATGGCAACATGACGCAGGCTCAGGCTGACCAGAAGCACTGGTACGACCAGAACGCCCGGGAGCGGACCTACCAGGAGGGTCAAAAGGTGTGGGTGCTGGTCCCCGTACCAAAGGATAAGCTTCAGGCAGCCTGGGAAGGCCCGTACGTCGTGCACTAACAGCTCAACCCAGCCACCTACATGGTCACGCTTGACCACACTCGGGGTAGGCGCAAGGCCTTTCACGTCAACATGATGAAGGCCCATCACGAACGTGAAGCCTGTGTCCTACCGGTCTGCAATCTGCCCGAGGACGGGGAAGAGGATCCCCTCCTGGACATCCTGGCCCTGCAGCAGTATGATTTTGCCGTACAACACAAGAAAGGCAGCGAACATGGGAATGCTGATGGGTTATCACGACGTGGCGAACCCGCTGAGGTGCGCATGTCGGATTACCGAGAGGTCATGCCTCCGTAGCGCCCTCTAAGGGGGGAGGTGTCATGATACTGTAAGCTTCATTTCTTGTGCGGTTTCCAGAACTTTCCCCATAGTACTACAACCCCCACCGTTTGCAAGCACAGGGCAAAGTTACCCCTCCCTCCTTTTCTCTGCAGCTCACGCTTCCCTTCCCCCCTCCCAACCTGCAGTCAAGCTCAGTGTAACCTGAGCTACCAGTGCTGGAAGTTTTGCCGCTTCACCGCAGGGGTCCTCCATTGTCTGCACATGTGCTTTCTTCCTATAGCAGCCATTTTGGAGAATTCATTCTTTTTTGGTTAATAACACGGTGGAAGCATTCGCTAGATACACGAAAGTTACTGTTTTGAAACCTGTGTCCATAGGCATCGTTCCCATGGTACTGGTGAACCCGTAACTCCAACAGAACCCGAGAAATGGAATTCTCGGATTCCCCATGGACTAGCTCAGCCAAGTTTGGACTCATTTGAACTGTCACTTTAAAGTAAGATCATTGATAGGTTTGCCGTTATTCTGCTAGGTTCACAGGACGAGGATGGACCTTATGATATTTCAGAGCTCAAATCATACACTTCTGTCCCTGGGAGGTGGCCAGAAAAACCCTCCCCTTTTCGTGAGGTCAGCAGCCCCAGGTATAAGTCTGGCAGTGAGCCCCCCTTTCTCAGTCCCTGCTGTGAGGTCCTGACTAAGAGATCTGCAAATGAACTATGACGTGTGGCTCCTTCCCCAGCCTGGCTTGCCTGTATATGATCTAACTATCATGTGAGTCTTTCATTCTTAATCCCGTTTATTTTATAACTGCATTTGTACATAACTATATTGCCTCAGTTTGTTCCATCTTTTTTATATTGTATAAGCACTGCCTTTTTTTTAAGGAATAAACCTATAAATTTATTAGTTTGTTTCTCCTGCTCTATAAACGAATTTGCACGTGCCTGAAGCACTACGCTACTGTTTTGGGGTTGCTACGGACCCTCTTGATAAATTGTTCAGTAAGAAAAACCGTAGCTGGTGGCAGCTTAAAAGAAGGGGTTGTTAAGTGTTGACATATGGGGTGGCGTTGGCAGTGACGGAGCGGGTATTATAAGTGTATTACCCGGCTGCGGCTCGGAGTAATTATAATTCCCTCACTGCAGCGTGCCCAATAGCCAGCACACATCCAAGTGACCCGTCTGGCGACTGATTATCCTAGGTGCAGTTCCCTGACTGACCTGAGGGTAAGGGGGGCGCCAGAGAGCTGCAAGTTCCTAAGTGGAAGTGGGATAATTATAAATCCCTGCAGTTTACCGGGTCGGACGGCAGCAGCCGTCGTGTGTGTGCACCGTTTCATCACATATTGGTGGCAGCCGTGGGATCACAAGCCGTGATACCCCGGGCTACCGTGTGGCAGACCGTGTGCCCGTTCATCACATATTGGTGGCAGCGGTGGGATCACAAGCCGTGATACCCCGGGCTACCGTGTGGCAGACCGTGTGCCCGTTCATCACATTCTCCCCCTATACTGTTCAACCCCTGCACTACTCATCATCTCCCCCTATACTGTGTAACCCCTGCACCACTCATCATCCCCTGTACTGTGTAACCCCTGCACCTCTCATCATCTCCCTCTATACAGTGTATCCTCAGCCTCTCATCATCTCCCCCAATACTGTGTAACCCATGCACCTCTCATCATCTCTCTGTATACTGTTTAACCCCTGCACCTCTCATAATCTTCCCCTATACTGTGTAACCCCTGCACCTCTCATCTTCCCCTATACTGTGTAACCCCTGCACCGCTCATCATCTCCCCATATACTGTGTAACTCCAGCCTCTCATCATCTCCCCTATACTGTGTAATCACAGCCTCTCATCATCTCCCCCTATACAGTGTAACCCCTGCACCTCTCATCATCTCCCCCTATACTGTGTAATCCCTGCACCTCTCATCTCCCCCTATAATGTGTAACCCCTGCACCGCTCATCATCTCCCCCCTATACTGTGTAACCCCTGCACAACTCATCATCTTCCCCTATACTGTGTAACCCGTGCACCTCTCATCATCTCCCCCTATACTATGTAACCCCAGCCTCTCATCATCTCCCCCTATACTGTGTAACTCCAGTCTCTCATCATCTCCCCCTATACTGTGTAACCCCTGCACCTCTCATCATCTCTCTGTATACTGTGTAATCCCTGCACCTCTCATAATCTTCCCCTATACTGTGTAACCCCTGCACCTCTCATCTTCCCCTACACTGTGTAACCCCTGCACCGCTCATCATCTCCCCCTATACTGTGTAACCCCAGCCTCTCATCATCTCCCCCTATACTGTGTAACCCCAGCCTCTCATCATCTCCCCCTATACTGTGTAACCCCAGCCTCTCATCATCTCTCCTATACTGTATAACCCCAGCCTCTCATCATCTCCCCCTATACTGTGTAACCCCTGCACCGCTCATCTCCCCCCTATACTGTGTAACCCCTGCACCTCTCATCTCCCCATATACTGTGTAATCCCAGCCTCTCATCATCTCCCCCTATAATGTGTAACCCCAGCCTCTCATCATTTCCCCCTATACTGTGTAACCCCAGCCTTTCATCATCTTCCCCTATACTGTGTAACCCCTGCAACACTAATCATCTCCCCCTATACTGTGTAACCCCTGCACCGCTCATCTCCCCCTATACTGTGTAACCCCAGCCTCTCATCATCTCCCCCTATACTGTAACCCCTGCACCTCTCATCTCCCCTATACTGTGTAACCCCAGCCTCTCATCATCTCCCCTATACTGTGTAACCCCTTCACCTCTCATCTCCCCTATACTGTATAAACCCAGCCTCTCATCATCTTCCCCTATACTGTGTAACCCGTGCACCTCTCATCTCCCCTATACAGTGTAACCCCAACCTCTCATCATCTCCCCCCATACTGTGTAACTCCAGCCTCTCATCATCTCCCCCTGTACTGTGTAACCCCAGCCTCTCATCATCTCCCCCCATACTGTGTAACCCCTGCACCTCTCATCTCCCCATATACTGTGTAACCCCTGCACCGCTCATCATCTCACCCCTATACTGTGTAACCCCTGCACAACTCATCATCTTCCCCTACACTGTGTAACCCCTGCACCTCTCATCATCTTCCCCTATACTGTGTAAACCTAGTCTCTCATCATCTCCCCTTATACTGTGTAACCCCTGCACCTCTCATCATCTCCCCCTATACTGTGTAACCCCAGCCTCTCATCATCTCCCCCTATACTGTGTAACTCCAGTCTCTCATCATCTCCCCCTATACTGTGTAACCCCTGCACCTCTCATCATCTCTCTGTATACTGTGTAATCCCTGCACCTCTCATAATCTTCCCCTATACTGTGTAACCCCTGTGTGATGATACTGCAAGCTTCATTTCTTGTGCTGTTTCCAGAACTTTCCCCATAGTACTACAACCCCCACCGTTTACAAGCACAGGGCAAAGTTACCCCTCCCTCCTTTTCTCTGCAGCTCACTCTTCCCTTCCCCCTCCCAACCTGCAGTCAAGCTCAGTGTAACCTGAGCTACCAGTGCTGGAAGTTTTCCCGCTTCACCGCAGGGGTCCCCATTGTCAGCAACATGTGCTGTCCCTACCATAGCAGCCATTTTGGAGACTTCATTCTGTTTTGGTTATAACACGGTGGGGATTTGCGTCAGAAACACGAAAGTTACTGTTTTGAAGCCTGTGTCCATGGGCATCGTTCCCGTGGTACTGGAGAACCTGTAACTCCAACAGAACCCGAGAAATGGAATTCCCGGATGCCCTATGAACTAGTTCATCCAAGTTTGGGCTCAGTGGAACCGTCATTTTAAAGTAAGATCATTGATAGGTCTGCCGTTATTCTGCTAGGTTCACAGGACGAGGGATGGACCTTATGATATTTCAGAGCTCAAATCATACACTTCTGTCCCGGGGAGGTGGCCAGAAAAACCATCCCCTTTTCGTGAGGTCAGCAGCCCCAGGTATAAGTCTGGCAGTGAGCCCCCCTTGGGAGTCCCTGCTGTGATGTCCTGACTAAGAGATCTGCAAATGAACTATGACGTGTGGCTCCTTCCCCAGCCTGGCTTGCCTATGCCTATGTAACTATCATGTGAGTTATTTTCATTTTTAATCCCGTTTATTTTCTGTAACCATATTGTACATAACTATATTGCCTCAGCTTGTTACATCTTTTTATATTGTATAAGCACTGCCTGTCTTTTTAAGGAATAAACCTATAAATTTATTAGTTTGCTTCTCCTGCTCTATAAACGAATTTGCACGCGCCTGAAGTACTACGCTACTGTTTTGGGGTTGCTACGGACCCTCTTGATAAATTGTTCCAAGTAAACCGTGGCTGGTGGCAGCTATAAAGAAGGGGTGTAAAGTGTTGACCTATGGGGTGGCGTTGGCGGTGACGGAGCGGGTTTTATAAGTGTATTACCCGGCTGCGGCTCGGAGTAATTATAATTCCCTCACTGCAGCGTGCCCAATAGCCAGCACACATCCAAGTGACCCGTCTGGCGACTAATTATCCTAGGTGCAGTTCCCTGACTGACCTGAGGGTAAGGGGGGCGCCAGAGAGCTGCAAGTTCCTAAGTGGAAGTGGGATAATTATAAATCCCTGCAGTTTACTGGGTCGGACGGCAGCAGCCGTCGTGTGTGTGCACCGTTTCATCACATATTGGTGGCAGCGGTGGGATCATAGAGCATTAGTGATCTGGTCTGAGCAATCATTCCTCTCACTAAAAAACTTGCACGGTTCTTCAGGGACCCTGCATCTAAAGTTTTGGAGAACAGACTCAGTGTTTATTAGTCCTGAGACAATTGTGTGTACTTGCGGTTACCCCTCCCTTCTCTTTGTTTTTCTATCCTATCTTTTATTTGGCAACCATGGCTACGAGGGGATTCGACTGGTATATTCGGAGTAGCAGGGAAACTCTTCTAGCCATATGCGAGTGGAGGCAGATTGTCCCCATGGACCAAACCAAGGCCGCAGTGATCCAGGCCCTGATGGCACGGGACCACACTCAGAGCGAGGAGGGCGCAGGAGCCGGCCCAAACCAAGGTGGTGCCGCAGGAGCAGAGGCCCAACCCCTGACTGCTTACACCCAGGGCGGGATGGACCCTTACCTGCAGGCGGCCCTGGAGGGACTCTCCACTGACGACCATGAAGAACGCCTGAAGCTGATCCAGAAAGCCCAAGAGAGAGCTGACCAGCGAGAGGCCAAACAGCGAGAGGCTGAGATAGCCGAGCGCCAAGCCCAGCGAGAGGCTGAGAGAGCCCAGCGGGAGGCTGAGAGAGCCGAGCGGGAGGCTGAGAGAGCCTGAGCCGAGCGGGAAGCCCAAGCGCAGAGAGCCCATGAGCTGGAGATGGTCCAGCGAGGGGCAATGCCCTCCACAGCCCAGAGCAGTGTGCCCAGCAGCACTCAGAGTCCCAAGCCCCGGCCGGAGCACTTTCCTGTGATGGAAAAGGACGGAGACTTTGACACTTTTCTGCGGGCCTTTGAGAAAGTCTGCAGACAGTACCGGCTGCCTGACAACCAATGGGCCAGGTACTTGACCCCCGGGCTAAAGTGCAAAGCTCTGGAGGCGTTTGCTTCACTCACGCCGGATCAAGATGACAACTATCAGGCCATCAAGCAGGCCCTGATCGCCAAGTACCAGCTAACCCCTGAGGTATACCGAAAGAAGTTCCGGAACCTCCAACGTGGCCCACATGACAGCTATAGCGATGTGGTGCAAGGACTCAGGACCCACTTTGACCAGTGGATCCATGGACTGTCAGTTAACACCTTTGAGAAGCTGAGGGACCTGATGATCAAAGACCAGTTCCTGCATCTGTGCCCAGCTGAGGTCCGACAGTTCATCCTGGACCGAGCACCGGAGAACGCGGTCAGAACAGCACGGATCGCCGACAGCTATGAGGCCAACCGGAAACCCGAGGTGCGGAAGCCCGTTGCCGCCCGCTGGTGAGGGGGTAAGCCTGCAACCAACCCCAGTGCCCCTGCCAGCCGTCCCTCTGGAGGCACTATCCCCTTTACCAGCGCCAGGCCTACATCAGACCCCCGCCAGTGTTTCTCCTGTAAACGGACAGCACACATCAGTGCCACCTGTCCGGAGAGGCAGAAGAACCCCCCAGCCAAGGCCTCTGGGCCCAACGCCTCTGTTCTTTGGGTGGGTGGTGTGGTGGGGAGGGTTGATGACAACGTGCAGCCCGTCCGCGTGGGGGCCCGTCTTGCTACAGGCCTCAAGGACACCGGGGCTGAACGAACCCTCATCCGACCCGAACTGGCAGCCCCTGAAGAGTTGATTCCGAAAAAACCCTAACTGTCACAGGGATTGGGGGCGTCCACTACCCCTTGCCGATAGCCCGAGTTTTCATTGACTGGGGTACCGGGAGCGGGGTGAAGGAAGTGGGGTGTCCGAAAACCTGCCCACTGATGTTTCACTGGGGATTGATCTGGGGAGGATGGTGGCGTACTATGTCCCTGACACCCCTTCCCAATCTGATAATAAGGTTAATGTTATCCATGATGATGATGTTTATGATGATGGGAAACTGAATGTGTTACCTGCCAATGCTTTGCGAAGTGATTATGCAACCGATATCCTTTCTTTCCCTAGGAATGATGTTGATAGTGATGTATCTGTGCCATCTGAATCTGTTAACCCTTTCTCTGAAATGGTAGATGTGTCCACAGGTACAGGAGCGTTCAGCCACGTCGCTCTGCGGAGTGAGACGGCTGAGGAACCCCTAGCAGGAGCAAGCGACAGTGCTCAAGGAAATGGGGAGGTGCATGGGAACCGGGAGGAAGGTGACGCCATGACACTGACCAGTGCCACCGAGGAAGGTAACTGGCCCATAAGTAGCACTGCTCCTGAAGTGTTGGGGGTGGATGGGGAGGTAGAGCCCATAGCAGCGCAGGCTGATGGTCTATAGAAATCCCCGGGGAGACTGCATATGTAGCTGCTGTCACCCGCAGTCAGAGTGCCCGGATCGCAGGTAGCGCCCTGCCATCTGGACCCTCCTCCGCTACAGGAGAGACTGAACCAGAGGTGGACCCAGAGCCGGTCCCAGAGGGTCCCAGTGAGGAAGGAACCCTGACGTCACTTCTGGCTGCCTCCAGCCAGGAGTTCCAGGCCGCTCTGCACTCAGATGCGAGCCTGGAGAACTTGAGGCACCTCGCCGAGACGCCCACCTCCGTGACTGATAAGGAGAGGGTGTTCTGGGAACGAGGAAGGTTGTACCGGGAGACAGTACCCGGAGATTCCCAAAAGGAGTGGTTGAGGGAAAAACAGCTGGTCGTCCCGCACCAGTTCCGAGGTGAGTTGTTGAGGATTGCCCATGAGATTCCACTCGCTGGACACTTGGGGATCAGCAAAACTAATGCACGGCTGTCTCAACACTTCTATTGGCCCAAGATGGGGACAGATGTGACTAATTACTGCCGCTCCTGTATCACCTGTCAAAGAGTGGGGAAGGCGGGGCCTGCTCTTAAGGCTCCCCTGATCCCGTTGCCAGTGATAGAGGAGCCTTTCCAGAGGATCACGGTGGACATTGTGGGCCCGCTGGCCGTCCCCAGCAGCTCTGGAAAGCAATACATCCTTACGGTGGTAGACTACGCTACCCGGTACCCGGAGGCAGTAGCTCTGTCCTCAACTAAGGCAGATAAGGTGGCGGATGCACTGGTGACCATCTTTTCATGGGTAGGATTTCCCAGGGAGATGCTTACCGATCAAGGGACCCAATTTATGTCTCGCCTAATGAAGGCTCTCTGCAGCAAAATGCAGGTGACGCGTATGGTATCGAGTGCGTATCACCCACAGATCAATGGTTTGTGTGAGCGCTTTAACGGTACCCTCAAACAGATGCTCCACATGCTGGTTGAGACCCAGGGATGCGATTGGGAGCGGTACCTCCCCAAACTGCTATTTGCCTACAGAGAAGTCCCGCAGTATACCAAACAAAAGAAAAAAATTTAATAGAAATAATGAAAAATAAAAATGAAAAAAATCAAAGAAAAAATAAAATAAATCTAGAAATAATGATTCTACAAAGTAGGAGGATTTATAGAAAATAATCAAAATTTTTATTATAACATCAATAATATAGACAAAGATACAGGGTATAAGTGTGAGGAAAAAACAGTATAAGCAGCTACAGATATTTGGCAAAAATCAACATGATGTTAAGTATAAACCAAATGGACAGGAACATAGGTCCAGTGGGCAAGCTACAAATTGCCTTAAAATTTCACAGGTGAAAGAAAAAATCAGCAATTATCTATTTAAATAAATTCACCACAAGCAACTTATAAAGGCCTAGTATAAATATATAGCTATTGCATCATTATAAGATTGCAAAAAAGTTGCCACAAGGAGGATCTACCAACATCAGGCCTATATCAAATGTAGGACAGTAGGAGATAAACAATATTGGATAAATCCATGAATGGTACAGTACTCCCACATATAATGACTAAACCTAATCAGATGTGGCAGAAGCAATGTATGCTAACGAGTGGCAACAGCCGATGAAAAAAGGCAATAATGAGTATCAATCATGAAAAAGTACAAAGGTGAATTACCTAGTGACATGATAGTCAGATGTAGCAGTGCCCACAAGGACCGTAGGAGAGCCCCGACGCGCGTTTCACCGTCCTCGGTTTCGTCAGGAGGCTTAATGAGACGTGCTGGGTTTGAGGTATAAATAGGGAGTGAATTCTAGCAGGAGCAAATCAAAATCAGTCATTCAATTGGAACGCCGCCCATATCGCTGTTCAAGGAGCGTCATACATCACAAAAGAAATGATTTGTGGATCGATGTCAAAATAAACAGCAGCGTGGGGTAGCAGACCAATTGAAAGTGAATAGATGGACTGGCGAATCGGCGCATCCCCCCGTGTGATACCCCGCCCAGCGGTGACGCGAGCAGAGGCGCGCAGTGCATGATGGGAGGGAGGACGTGCGTCATCCCAAACCATCACCACGGCAACGCATCCGCTCCGAGACACCGCGGGCCGGGTGCAGCGCACACGAGAGGTGCGTCTGCGCTCAGAATGATGGAAGAGGTAATGAATCCTAGTCATGTGTGATGATGAATGGCGAAAATTGGTAAGTCAAAAATAATAATAAAAATAATGGGACAAAATAGCATAATAAATGAGGCAGATTTGAAAAAGCCTCACTGCCAGAACCATGGAAACTAAAGTATGTATATATAATGACCCAATTTGACAACAATACTCCACCAATAAGTCAATACAAAAAAATATCACAACAGGATATACAATATAAATAAACATTAGATAGCTAGGTCATATATAATGGATATAATAATAAAGGAACAAACAAAAATACATGATATAGACCATCAAAATCCTGGTAAATATCGCATGGGTGTGAACAGAAAAAATCCATATCATGAAGAAATCCAGAGATTACGGCCAGAAAGGATGTCAATCAGAATCGCCGATGGATTCAACCTCTACTCGTCCACACAATCACTGATTTGGATTGATCCCAGAGGAATCAATATGTAAATGACAGAAAGCCTGAAAAAGAAAAAGAATTAGTACCAAAACCAAAAAAACACACAAACCCAAGTGAAGGATAAAAATTAAAATCAAAACAGAAGTAATGCAAATTGCAAATTAAAACATAAATGCACATCTATAGGAAGGACTTGAAGCTGATGGTCTCATTTAGACCATTAGGGGTTACTGTGTCTAAAATAACCATCCATCGGGTTTCTTTTTGGAGAAGTTTTTTCTTTAGATCGCCGCCACGTATTCCAGTATATACACGATCTATACCCCGGGCAATGAAGCCTTTAGGATTGCAGTTATGGACTTCATAAAAATGTCTGGGAATCGTTTTAAGTGAACATGGGTCCAGGCAATTTACTGCGTTTTTAATATCTCTGATGTGCTCTTGAATACGGATTTTTAAGAGTCTTGTCGTCATCCCAATATATATCAGTCCGCAAGGACAACTGGCATGGTAAATCACTGCATCCGTATTGCAGGTGATGTGATGTACTATTTTATAATTTTTATTGCCTTTTGCATTAGGAAAATCTTTGCACCGGAGAACGTGGCGACAAGCTGAACAGTTCCCACAAGGGAAGCAACCCCAAGGGGGGCCTCTGGTAGTCTGGAGGAACGAGGTAGGGTTTTTTGGTGGTATATAATGACTTCTGCATAACATGTCCCCCAATGTCTGTGATTTACGCCACGTAATGGAGGGGTAAGGGGTCAGATGTTTTTTAAGATCTTTATCTGTCAATAATACTGACCAGTGTTTTTTAAAAATCTGGTTAATTTCAGACCAGTTGGAATTAAATTTAGTGATAAATCTAGGCATAGTATGTCTAGATCTGTCTTTTCTGGGTCCCTGTTTTGACAGCAATCTATTTCTATCTGAATTTAAAGCACGTGTATATCCGCGAATAATATCATTATTAGGATACCCCCGATTTTTAAATCTGTCATGTAGATCTCTTGCCTGATTCTGAAATAACTCCTCAGTGGAGCAAATACGGCGTGCCCGTAGAAATTGTCCAACTGGTATTGAGCTCTTTAATTTTGGAGGATGTGCTGAAGTATAGTGGAGAAGTGCATTAGTTGCCGTGCTCTTACGGAAAATGTCCGTCCGCACTGTACCATCATCAGATTTAAAAATGTGGAGATCCAAGAAATCAATATTAGTTCTACTATATTTCCAGGTTAGCTTGATGTTAAGGTCATTATGATTAAGGTGGCCAAGAAAGGAATCTAATTGGGACGTGGAGCCATGCCAAATAAAGAATACATCGTCGATGTAGCGCAGCCACGAGACAACGGAGCCGTGGTCAGGTGTCTCAAGGACCGTATTCCTCTCCCACAGCCCCAGGAACAGGCCGACAAGGGGGTAACGTTGTAATCTGGCCTACAGATATGTATGAGGCTGAAGCTTTCAAACAGCTTCATAATAGCACCTGTTATCGGCGACTGGATTCTATTCCTCTTAACAAATTTAAGATTGAACTGGCTCAGATCCTGGACAATGGTACAGAATACAATGTAATTTCGTATAAAATGCGGAAAGCACTTCTTCCGGATTTTCCTATTGTTCCCACTTTTTATTTACTCCCCAAGATTCACAAGGACCCCCTCTGCCCTCCAGGGAGACCCATTGTCTCGGGCATTGGGGGTCTTTGTGAACCTATATGTGGTTTCATTGACTTCTATCTACAGGAATGTGTTGAGACACTGCCATCTTTTGTGAGAGATACGAATGATGTACTCAGGAGGCTTGATGGTTTGGTCCTTGAAGATGACATGTGGCTTGTCACTTGTGACGTGGAGTCACTTTACACGTCGATTGGGCACAGCCACGGACTGCGGGCCGTCGAATTCTTCCTCAACATGACGAATCTTGAGGGGGGATTGGTACAATTTATTCTTGATTTACTTCATTTTGTTTTGACTCATAATTTTTTTGTCTTCAAGGACCGTCCCTTCCTACAGCTCCAGGGCACAGCAATGGGGGCGTCTTGTGCGCCCTCTTATGCTAATTTGTTCCTGGGGCTGTGGGAGAGGAATACGGTCCTTGAGACACCTGACCACGGCTCCGTTGTCTCGTGGCTGCGCTACATCGACGATGTATTCTTTATTTGGCATGGCTCCACGTCTGTTATGTTTCGGTAGCTGAGGAGTGCAGGTAAAAAAGGCAATACACCAGAACAGTTGGAATCTATGAGATTGCAGTACCCTGACTAACCACCGCAACTAGAGGCAGCCGTGGAGCGTTCCTACGTTGGTCCTAGACGCCTCGTCACAGCCTGAGAAACTAACTACACCTAAAGATAGAAATAGGAAAGCTATCTGCCCCGGAGCAGAACCCCAAAGATAATAGAAAGCCCCCAAACATGTAATGGCGGTTAGACAAGAGGAAATACTGACACAGAAAGAAAATAGTATGAGCAAACGCTGGGGCCCAAACTATCTAAATAGAAAAGGACAGGAAGGGTACTTACTGCAATCCCAGAAAACCCTGAAAAACACCAACTCTACTAATTTCAAAATCACCTGAGATCACACGACCTCTACCACCTAAATTAGTTCTCTGGTGTAAGAAAATCAAAACAGCAGCCACTGAAAAAACTGGAAAAAGCAAAAGAACAAAACTCAGTGGCTGAACTAAACTGAGAGGGCAGAAGCCCCCAGAGGGGACCCTGAAGGCCCCCAAAGAAGTGCAGGACAAAATGCAAAAATATAGCAAAAACACAAAATAAGAAATTGACTTATCTGATAGCAGGAGATGCAGACACGACACAGCAGGCTACAAGGGAAACTGGAAAGAAGGATTCAGACCAGAACAATTGATCACCGGCAACCCTGATGGGAAAATGACTCCCTTATATAAGACCAATCAGTAACACCTGATTCCCAGTCCTCACAATCCTCACTAGTACCGCTAGTAACCACCAGAGGGAGCCTCTGCTCAGAACTCATCTCAAACCCATTCACAACACACGTCCCAATTAGATTCCTTTCTTGGCCACCTTAATCATAATGACCTTAACATCAAGCTAACCTGGAAATATAGTAGAACTAATATTGATTTCTTGGATCTCCACATTTTTAAATCTGATGATGGTACAGTGCGGACGGACATTTTCCGTAAGAGCACGGCAACTAATGCACTTCTCCACTATACTTCAGCACATCCTCCAAAATTAAAGAGCTCAATACCAGTTGGACAATTTCTACGGGCACGCCGTATTTGCTCCACTGAGGAGTTATTTCAGAATCAGGCAAGAGATCTACATGACAGATTTAAAAATCGGGGGTATCCTAATAATGATATTATTCGCGGATATACACGTGCTTTAAATTCAGATAGAAATAGATTGCTGTCAAAACAGGGACCCAGAAAAGACAGATCTGGACATACTATGCCTAGATTTATCACTAAATTTAATTCCAACTGGTCTGAAATTAACCAGATTTTTAAAAAAACACTGGTCAGTATTATTGACAGATAAAGATCTTAAAAAACATCTGACCCCTTACCCCTCCATTACGTGGCGTAAATCACAGACATTGGGGGACATGTTATGCAGAAGTCATTATATACCACCAAAAAACCCTACCTCGTTCCTCCAGACTACCAGAGGCCCCCCTTGGGGTTGCTTCCCTTGTGGGAACTGTTCAGCTTGTCGCCACGTTCTCCGGTGCAAAGATTTTCCTAATGCAAAAGGCAATAAAAATTAAAATAGTACATCACATCACCTGCAATACGGATGCAGTGATTTACCATGCCAGTTGTCCTTGCGGACTGATATATATTGGGATGACGACAAGACTCTTAAAAATCCTTATTCAAGAGCACATCAGAGATATTAAAAACGCAGTAAATTGCCTGGACCCATGTTCACTTAAAACGATTCCCAGACATTTTTATGAAGTCCATAACTGCAATCCTAAAGGCTTCATTGCCCGGGGTATAGATCGTGTATATACTGGAATACGTGGCGGCGATCTAAAGAAAAAACTTCTCCAAAAAGAAACCCGATGGATGGTTATTTTAGACACAGTAACCCCTAATGGTCTAAATGAGACCATCAGCTTCAAGTCCTTCCTATAGATGTGCATTTATGTTTTTAATTTGCAATCTGCATTACTTCTGTTTTGATTTTAATTTTTATCCTTCACTTGGGTTTGTGTGTTTTTTTGGTTTTGGTACTAATTCTTTTTCTTTTTCAGGCTTTCTGTCATTTACATATTGATTCCTCTGGGATCAATCCAAATCAGTGATTGTGTGGACGAGTAGAGGTTGAATCCATCGGCGATTCTGATTGACATCCTTTCTGGCCGTAATCTCTGGATTTCTTCATGATATGGATTTTTTCTGTTCACACCCATGCGATATTTACCAGGATTTTGATGGTCTATATCATGTATTTTTGTTTGTTCCTTTATTATTATATCCATTATATATGACCTAGCTATCTAATGTTTATTTATATTGTATATCCTGTTGTGATATTTTTTTGTATTGACTTATTGGTGGAGTATTGTTGTCAAATTGGGTCATTATATATACATACTTTAGTTTCCATGGTTCTGGCAGTGAGGCTTTTTCAAATCTGCCTCATTTATTATGCTATTTTGTCCCATTATTTTTATTATTATTTTTGACTTACCAATTTTCGCCATTCATCATCACACATGACTAGGATTCATTACCTCTTCCATCATTCTGAGCGCAGACGCACCTCTCGTGTGCGCTGCACCCGGCCCGCGGTGTCTCGGAGCGGATGCGTTGCCGTGGTGATGGTTTGGGATGACGCACATCCTCCCTCCCATCATGCACTGCGCGCCTCTGCTCGCGTCACCGCTGGGCGGGGTATCACACGGGGGGATGCGCCGATTCGCCAGTCCATCTATTCACTTTCAATTGGTCTGCTACCCCATGCTGCTGTTTATTTTGACATCGATCCACAAATCATTTCTTTTGTGATGTATGACGCTCCTTGAACAGCGATATGGGCGGCGTTCCAATTGAATGACTGATTTTGATTTGCTCCTGCTAGAATTCACTCCCTATTTATACCTCAAACCCAGCACGTCTCATTAAGCCTCCTGACGAAACCGAGGACGGTGAAACGCGCGTCGGGGCTCTCCTACGGTCCTTGTGGGCACTGCTACATCTGACTATCATGTCACTAGGTAATTCACCTTTGTACTTTTTCATGATTGATACTCATTATTGCCTTTTTTCATCGGCTGTTGCCACTCGTTAGCATACATTGCTTCTGCCACATCTGATTAGGTTTAGTCATTATATGTGGGAGTACTGTACCATTCATGGATTTATCCAATATTGTTTATCTCCTACATTTGATATAGGCCTGATGTTGGTAGATCCTCCTTGTGGCAACTTTTTTGCAATCTTATAATGATGCAATAGCTATATATTTATACTAGGCCTTTATAAGTTGCTTGTGGTGAATTTATTTAAATAGATAATTGCTGATTTTTTCTTTCACCTGTGAAATTTTAAGGCAATTTGTAGCTTGCCCACTGGACCTATGTTCCTGTCCATTTGGTTTATACTTAACATCATGTTGATTTTTGCCAAATATCTGTAGCTGCTTATACTGTTTTTTCCTCACACTTATACCCTGTATCTTTGTCTATATTATTGATGTTATAATAAAAATTTTGATTATTTTCTATAAATCCTCCTACTTTTGTAGAATCATTATTTCTAGATTTATTTTATTTTTTCTTTGATTTTTTTCATTTTTATTTTTCATTATTTCTATTAAATTTTTTTCTTTTGTTTGGTATACTGATTGGTCAAGGAGGTATTTCCGTTGGACCACGGAACCTTTTGTTGGGTATATTAGAGAAGTCCCGCAGGCCTCGACGGGGTTCTCCCCCTTCGAGCTCCTGTATGTTAGGCGACTCCGGGGTCCCCTTGGGTTGATAAGAGAATCCTGGGAAGATGAGCCAAACCCCACGGAAGTGTCCATCGTGGATTATGTCATGCGCTTCCGCGACAAGATGCAGACCTTGACGCAGTTGGTGCATGACAACATGACGCACGCTCAGGCTGATCAGAAGCACTGGTACGACCAGAACGCCCGGGAGCGGACCTACCAGGTGGGTCAAAAGGTGTGGGTGCTGGTCCCGTACCAAAGGATAAGCTTCAGGCAGCCTGGGAAGGCCCGTACGTCGTGCACCAACGGCTCAACCCAGTCACCTACGTGGTCACGCTTGACCACACTCGGGGTAGGCGCAAGGCCTTTCAAGTCAACATGATGAAGGCCCATCACGAACGTGAAGCCTGCGTCCTACCGGTCTGCAACCTGCCCGAGGACGGGGAAGAGGATCCCCTCCTGGACATGCTGGCCCAAGCCAAGGCCAATGGGTACATTGAGGACATGGAGGTAAATGCCTCGCTAACCGCCTCCCAGCGGTTGCAGTTGCTGACCACTCTGGAACCCTTCCGGGCCGAGTTCACTAACCGACCTGGAAGGACCAAGTTGGCAGTCCACGAGGTGGACACCGGGAATCGCGCCCCGTTACGTTGGACACCTTATCGGATCTCTGAGGAAGTGCAGCAGATTATGCGCCAGGAGATCCATGAGATGTTGCAGCTGGGGGTGATATGGCCGTCCAAAAGCGCGTGTGCCTCTCCTGTAGTTCTCGTGCCAAAAAAGGATCGGACCACCCGGTTCTGCGTGGACTACAGGGGGCTCAACGCCATCACTACCCCTGATGCGCACCCAATGCCACGCATCGAGGATCTGCTGGAGCGGTTGGCGAATGCCAAGTACATATCCATCATGGATTTAAGCCGGGGATACTGGCAGATTCCCCTGAGCCCTGCGGCGCCTGAGAAATCCGCCTTTATCACCCCTTTTGGACTGTACGAGTCAACGGTCATGCCTTTCAGCATGAAGAATGCCCCTGCCACTTTTCAGCGGATGGTCAACCACCTGCTTCAGGGACTGGAGGAGTACGCTGTGGCGTACCTGGACGACATTGCCGTCTTCAGTTCCACCTGGGAGGAACACCTTCAGCATCTCCAGGAGGTGCTCAAGCGTATTCACCAGGCAGGTCTGACCATCAAGCCGGGAAAATGCCAGATGGGCATGAGGGAGGTCCACTACCTGGGGCACCGGGTAGGCGGGGGTTCCATGAGTCCAGAGCCCGAGAAAGTGGACGCGATCGTGTCCTGGCCCACCCCCAGGACCAAAAAGCAGGTGAAGTCCTTCCTGGGCACTGCAGGGTACTATAGGCGTTTCGTACCGAACTATAGCGCCATTGCAAAACCCTTGACGGACCTCACCAAGGGCGGTCTACCCCAAACAGTCAACTGGACAGATGGCTGTGAGGTGGCATTCCGAGCTTTGAAAACAGCCCTGTGCAGCTCTCCAGTGTTGAAAGCCGTCGACAGCAGTCGGCCATTCCTGGTACAGACTGACGCCAGCGAATTTGGCCTCGGTGCTGTACTCAGCCAGGTTGATTCGGGGAACCAGGAGCACCCCGTGTTGTACCTGAGCCGGAAACTTCTGCCGAGGGAAGTGGCATACTCCACCATCGAGAAGGAGTGCCTGGCCATGGTCTGGGCACTGCAACGTTTGCAGCCCTACCTGTACGGGCGCACCTTCAAGGTGGTCACCGACCACAACCCTCTGAGCTGGCTGCACACAGTGTCCGGAACCAATGGTAGGTTGCTACGCTGGAGCCTTGCCCTGCAGCAGTATGATTTTGCCATACAACACAAGAAAGGCAGTGATCATGGGAATGCTGATGGGTTGTCCCGACGTGGCGAACCCGCTGAGGTGCGCATGGCGGATTACCGAGAGGTCATGCCTCCGTAGCGCCCTCTAAGGGGGGAGGTGTGATGATACTGCAAGCTTCATTTCTTGTGCTGTTTCCAGAACTTTCCCCATAGTACTACAACCCCCACCGTTTGCAAGCACAGGGCAAAGTTACCCCTCCCTCCTTTTCTCTGCAGCTCACGCTTCCCTTCCCCCTCCTAACCTGCAGTCAAGCTCAGTGTAACCTGAGCTACCAGTGCTGGAAGTTTTCTTCACCGCAGGGGTCCCCATTGTCAGCAACATGTGCTGTCCCTACCATAGCAGCCATTTTGGAGACTTCATTCTGTTTTGGTTATAACACGGTGGGGATTTGCGTCAGAAACACGAAAGTTACTGTTTTGAAGCCTGTGTCCATGGGCATCGTTCCCGTGGTACTGGAGAACCCGTAACTCCAACAGAACCCGAGAAATGGAATTCCCGGATGCCCTATGAACTAGTTCATCCAAGTTTGGGCTCATTGGAACCGTCATTTTAAAGTAAGATCATTGATAGGTCTGCCGTTATTCTGCTAGGTTCACAGGACGAGGGATGGACCTTATGATATTTCAGAGCTCAAATCATACACTTCTGTCCCGGGGAGGTGGCCAGAAAAACCCTCCCCTTTTCGTGAGGTCAGCAGCCCCAGGTATAAGTCTGGCAGTGAGCCCCCCTTGGGAGTCCCTGCTGTGATGTCCTGACTAAGAGATCTGCAAATGAACTATGACGTGTGGCTCCTTCCCCAGCCTGGCTTGCCTATGCCTATGTAACTATCATGTGAGTTATTTTCATTTTCAATCCCGTTTATTTTCTGTAACCATATTGTACATAACTATATTGCCTCAGCTTGTTACATCTTTTTATATTGTATAAGCACTGCCTGTCTTTTTAAGGAATAAACCTATAAATTTATTAGTTTGTTTCTCCTGCTCTATAAACGAATTTGCACGCGCCTGAAGTACTACACTACTGTTTTGGGGTTGCTACGGACACTCTTGATAAATTGTTCCAAGTAAACCGTGGCTGGTGGCAGCTATAAAGAAGGGGTGTAAAGTGTTGACCTATGGGGTGGCGTTGGCGGTGACGGAGCGGGTTTTATAAGTGTATTACCCGGCTGCGGCTCGGAGTAATTATAATTCCCTCACTGCAGCGTGCCCAATAGCCAGCACACATCCAAGTGACCCGTCTGGCGACTAATTATCCTAGGTGCAGTTCCCTGACTGACCTGAGGGTAAGGGGGGCGCCAGAGAGCTGCAAGTTCCTAAGTGGAAGTGGGATAATTATAAATCCCTGCAGTTTACTAGGTCGGACGGAAGCAGCCGTCGTGTGTGTGCACCGTTTCATCACACCCTGTATCTCTCATCTCCCCCTACAATGTGTAACAACTGCACCGCTCATCATCTCCCCCCTATACTGTGTAAACCTAGACTCTCATCATCTCTCTGTATACTGTGTAACCCCTGCACCTCTCATAATCTTCCCCTATACTGTGTAACCCTTGCACCTCTCATCTTCCCCTATACTGTGTAACCCCTGGATCTCTCATCTCCCCCTATAATGTGTAACAACTGCAACGCTCATCATGTCCCCTCTATACTGTGTAAACCTAGTCTCTCATCATCTCCCCTTATACTGTGTAACCCATGCACCTCTCATCATCTCCCCCTATACTGTGTAACCCCTGCACCTCTCATCATCTCTCTGTATACTGTGTAACCCCTGCACCTCTCATAATCTTCTCCTATACTGTGTAACCCCTGCACCTCTCATCTTCCCCTATACTGTGTAACCCCTGCACCGTTCATCATCTCCCCCTATACTGTGTAACCCCTGCAGCTCTCATCTCCCCTATACTGTGTAACCCCAGCCTCTTATCATCTCCCCCTATACTGTGTAACCTCAGCCTCTCATCATCTCCCCCTAAACTGTGTAACCCTAGCCTCTCATCATCTCCCCCTATACTGTGTAACCCTAGCCTCTCATCATCTCCAACTATACTGTGTAACCTCAGCCTCTCATCATTTCCCCCTATACTGTGTAACCCCTGCACCACTCATCATCTCCCCCTATACTGTGTAACCCCAGCCTCTCATCTCCCCTTATACTGTGTAACCCCAGCTCCTCACATCATCTCCCCCTATACTGTGTAACCCCAGCCTCTCAACATCTCCCCCTATACTGTGTAACCCCAGCCTCTTATTATCTCCCCCTATACTGTGTAACCCCAACCTCTCATCAACTCCCCCTATACTGTGTAACCCCAGCCTCTTATCATCTCCCCCTATACTGAGTAACCCCAGCCTCTCATCATCTCTGTGATGAACGGGCACACGGTCCGCCACACGGTAGCCCGGGGTATCACGGCTTGTGATCCCACCGCTGCCACCAATATGTGATGAACCGGTGCACACACACGACGGCTGCTGCCGTCCGACCCGGTAAACTGCAGGGATTTATAATTATCCCACTTCCACTTAGGAACTTGCAGCTCTCTGGCGCCCCCCTTACCCTCAGGTCAGTCAGGGAACTGCACCTAAGATAATCAGTCGCCAGACGGGTCACTTGGATGTGTGCTGGCTATTGGGCACGCTGCAGTGAGGGAATTATAATTACTCCGAGCCGCAGCCGGGTAATACACTTATAATACCCGCTCCGTCACTGCCAACGCCACCCCATATGTCAACACTTAACACCCCCTTCTTTTAAGCTGCCACCAGCTACGGTTTTTCTTGCTGAACAATTTATCAAGAGGGTCCGTAGCAACCCCAAAACAGTAGCGTAGTGCTTCAGGCACGTGCAAATTCGTTTATAGAGCAGGAGAAACAAACTAATAAATTTATAGGTTTATTCCTTAAAAAAAAGGCAGTGCTTATACAACATAAAAAAAGATGTAACAAACTGAGGCAATATAGTTATGTACAAATGCAGTTATAAAATAAACGGGATTAAGAATGAAAGACTCACATGATAGTTAGATCATTTACAGGCAAGCCAGGCTGGGGGGGAGGAGCCACACGTCATAGTTCATTTGCAGATCTCTTAGTCAGGACATCACAGCAAGGACTGAGAAAGGGGGGGCTCACTGCCAGACTTATACCTGGGGCTGCTGACCTCACGAAAAGGGAAGGGTTTTTCTGGCCACCTCCCAGGGACAGAAGTGTATGATTTGAGCTCTGAAAGTCATAAGGACCATAACTCGTCCTGTGAGCCTAGCAGAATAACGGCAGACCTATCAATGATCTTACTTTAAAATGACAGTTCAAATGAGTCCAAACTTGGCTGAGCTAGTCCATGGGGAATCCGAGAATTCCATTTCTCGGGTTCTGTTGGAGTTACGGGTTCACCAGTACCACGGGAACGATGCCTATGGACACAGGTTTCAAAACAGTAACTTTCGTGTTTCTAGCGAATGCTCCCACCGTGTTATTAACCAAAAAAGAATGAATTCTCCAAAATGGCTGCTATAGGAAGAAAGCACATGTGCAGACAATGGAGGACCCCTGCGGTGAAGCGGCAAAACTTCCAGCACTGGTAGCTCAGGTTACACTGAGCTTGACTGCAGGTTGGGAGGGGGGAAGGGAAGCGTGAGCTGCAGAGAAAAGGAGGGAGGGGTAACTTTGCCCTGTGCTTGCAAACGGTGGGGGTTGTAGTACTATGGGGAAAGTTCTGGAAACCGCACAAGAAATGAAGCTTACAGTATCATGACAATCTCCCCCTATACTGTGTAACCCCAGCCTCTTATCATCTCCCCCTATACTGAGTAACCCCAGCCTCTCATCATCTCCCCCTATACTGTGTAACCCCAGCCTCTCATCATCTCCCCCTATACTGTGTAACCCCTGTACCTCTCATCATCTCCCCTATACTGTGTAACCCCAGCCTCTCATCATCTCCCCCTATACTGTGTAACCCCAGCTCTTCACATCATCTCCCCCTATACTGTGCAACCCCAGCCTCTCATCATCTCCCCCTATACTGTGTAACCCCAGCCTCTCATCATCTCCCCCTATACTGTGTAACCCCAGCCTCTCATCATCTCCCCCTAAACTGTGTAACCCCAGGCTTTCAACATCTCCCCCTATACTGTGTAACCCCTGCACCTCTCATCGTCTCCCCCTATACTGTGTAACCCCTGCACCACTCATCTCCCCCTGTACTGTGTAACCCCTGCACCTCTCATCATCTCCCCCTATACTGTGTATCCTCAACCTCTCATCATCTCCCCCTATACTGTGTAACCCCTGCACCTCTTATCTCCCCCTATGCTGTGTAATCCCAGCCTCTCATCATCTCCCCCTATACTGTGTAACCCCAGCCTCTCATCATCTCTCCCTATACTGTGTAACCCCAGCATCTCATCATTTACCCCTATACTGTGTAACCCCTGCACCTCTTATCTCCCCTATACTGTGTAATCCCAGCCTCTCATCATCTCCCCCTATGCTGTGTAACCCCTGCACCGCTCATCTCCCCCTATACTGTGTAACCTCAGCCTCTCATCATCTCCCCCCTATACTGTGTAACCCCAGCCTCTCATCTCTCCTATACTGTGTAATCCCAGCCTCCCATCATCTCCCCTATACTGTGTAACCCCAGCCTCTCATCATCTCCCCCTATACTGTGTAACCCCTGCACCACTCATCATCTCCCCCTATAATGTGTAACCCCTGCACCTCTCATCATCTCCCCCTATACTGTGTAAACCCTGCAACTCTCATCTCCCCTATACTGTGTAACCCCAGCCTCTCATCATCTCCCCCATTTACTGTGTAACCCCTTGTGATGACATCTACTACATTTAGCAGCTTGTGTATAGCGCGCTTCCCTTCCCCCCTCCCAGCATAAGTAAGGCTCAGTGTAATCTGAGCTCCCAGCACTGGAGTTTCCCGCCTCACCGTAAGGGGTCTCCATTGTCTTCACATGTGCTCTCCTTCTATAGCAGCCATTATGAGGATTCATTCCTTTTGGTGATAATACGGTGGGAATTTGTCTCAGAAACATGAAAGTCACTGTGTTGAACCATGCGCCGACGGGCATCGTTCCCGTGGTACTGGTGAACCCGTAACTCCAACAGAACCCGAGAAATGGAATTCTCGGATGCCCCATGAGCTATTTCATCCAAGTTTGAGCTCATTGGAACCGTCATTTCAAAGTAAGATCATTGATAGGTCTGCCATTATTCTGCTAGAGTTCCCCGCTGAGTTAGGGTCCTTATGACTTTCCAGAGCTTCAAACCAGACTTCCATCCCTGGGGAGGTGGCCAGAAAACCAGCCCCTTTTGTGAGGTCAGCAGCCCACATGTATAAGTCTGGCAGTGACCCCCCCCTTAGCCAGTCCAAGCTGTGATGTCCTGACTAAAGGTACTGCCACACTTAGCTATCCCGCTAGCGATCTCGTTAGCGTTGCATACTAATGAGATCGCTAGCGGGATTGTTTCTATATCGCTAAATGCTGCCGCATTTAGCGATATAGTTAACGACGCTATCGCCGTTAGCGATCTTCTTAACGACTTTAGCGGTACAAAAGTACCGCTAAATCGCTAAGAAAAGGTGCCACACAGCGATTAGATACTTACCCAGCGGGAGCGCCAGCGATGAAATAGGGTCCGGAACGATTCCAGCGACGAGCGAGATCACAGCAGGAAGCTCGTCGCTGGAAGCTGCCGCACTGAACAACATCGCTAACGGGATCGCTAAATAGTGACGTTTTTTAGCGATCCCGTTAGCGATATTGTTTAGTGTGGCATACCCTTAAGAGATCTGCAAATGAACTATGACGTGTGGCTCCTCCCCCAGCCAGTTTGCCTGCAACTATCATGTGAGTTTTTTCACTGTTAACCCCTTTTATTTTCTGTAACCACATTGTACATAACGATATTGTCTCATCTTGTTACCTTTTTGTTAAACTATAAGCACTGCCTTTTTTTTAAGGAATAAACCTATAAAATTATTAGTTTGATTCTCCTGCTCGATAAACGAATTTGCACGTGCCTGAAGTACTACGCTACTGTTTTGGGGTTGCTACGGACCCTCTTGATAAATTGTTCCAAGTAAATCGTAGCTGGTGGCAGCTTAAAAGAAGGGGTGTAAAGTGTTGACCTATGGGGTGGCGTTGGCAGTGACGGAGCGGGTTTTATAAGGGTATTGCCTGGCCGCGGCCCAGAGTAATTATAATTCCCTCACTGCAGCGTGCCCAATAGCCAGCACACATCCAAGTGACCCGTCTGGCGACTAATTATCCTAGGTGCAGTTCCCTAACTGACCTGAGGGTAAGGGGGGCGCCAGAGAGCTGCAAGTTCCTAAAGGGAAGTGGGATAATTATAAATCCCTGCAGTTTACGGGGTCGGACGGCAGCAGCCGTCGTGTGTGTGCGCGTTTTCGTCACATTTGCGGCACGGAGAGATCACAAGCCATGATACCCCGGGCTACCGTGTGGCGGACCGTGTGCCCGTTCATCACATATTGGTGGCAGAGCGGTGGGATTATAGAGCATTAGTGATCTCGTCTGAGCAATCATTCCTCTCACTAAAAAACTTGCACGGTTCTTCAGTGACCCTGCATCTAAAGTTTTGGAGAGCAGACTCAGTGTTTATTAGTCCTGAGACAATTGTGTGTACTTGCGGTTACCCCCCCCTTCTCTTTGTTTTTCTATCCTATCTTTTATTTGGCAACCATGGCTACGAGGGGATACGACTGGTATAATCGGAATAGCAAGGAAGCTCTTCTTGCCATGTGCGAGTGGAGGGAGATTGTCCCCATGGCCCAAACCAAGGCCGAAGTGATCCAGGCCCTGATGGCACGGGACCACGCTGAGAGCGAGGCGGGCGCAGGAGCCGGCCCCAGCCAAGATGATGCCGCAGGAGCAGAGGCCCAAACCCTGACTGCTTACACCCAGGGCGGGTTGGACCCTTAGTTGCAGGCGGCCCTGGAGGGACTCCCCACCGACGACCGGGAGGAGCGCCTGAAGCTGATCCAGCAATACCAGCAGGAGGCCCGAGCCGAGCGCCAAGCCCAGCGGGAGGCTGAGAGAGCCCAGCGGGAGGCTGAGAGAGCCGAGCGGGAGGCTGAGAGAGCCCGAGCCGAGCGGGAAGCCCAAGCGCAGAGAGCCCATGAGCTGGAGATGGTCCAGCGAGGGGCAATGCCCTCCACAGCCCAGAGCTGTGTGCCCAGCAGCACTCAGAGTCCCAAGCCCCGGCCGGAGCACTTTCCCGTGATGGAAAAGGACGGAAACTTGGACACTTTTCTGCGGGCCTTTGAGAAAGTCTGCAGACAGTACCGGCTGCCTGACAACCAATGGGCCAGGTACTTGACCCCCGGGCTAAAGGGCAAAGCTCTGGAGGCGTTTGCTTCACTCACGCCGGATCAAGATGACAACTATCAGGCCATCAAGCAGGCCCTGATCGCCAAGTACCAGCTAACCCCTGAGGTATACCGAAAGAAGTTCCGGAACCTCCAACGTGGCCCACACGACAGTTATAGCGATGTGGTGCAAGGACTCAGGACCCACTTTGACCAGTGGATCCATGGACTGTCAGTTGACACCTTTGAGAACCTGAGGGACCTGATGATCAAAGACCAGTTCCTGCATCTGTGCCCAGCTGAGGTCCGACAGTTCATCCTGGACCGAGAACCGGAGGACGCGGTCAGAACAGCACGGATCGCCGACAGCTATGAGGCCAACCGGAAAACCGAGGTGCGGAAGCCCGTCACCGCCCGCTGGGGAGGGGGTAAGCCTGCAACCAACCCCAGTGCCCCTGCCAGTCGTCCCTCTGGAGGCACTATCCCCTTTGCCAGCGCCAGGCCTACATCAGACCCCGCCAGTGTTTCTCCTGTAAAAGGACTGGACACATCAGCGCCACCTGTCCGGAGAGGCAGAAGAACCCCCCTGCCAAGGCCTCCGGGCCCAACACCTCTGTTCTTTTGGTGGGTGGTGTGGTGGGGAGGGTTGATGACAATGTGCAGCCCGTCCGCGTGGGGGCCCGTCTTGCTACAGGCCTCAAGGACACCGGGGCTGAACGAACCCTCATCCGACCCGAACTGGCGGCCCCTGAATAGTTGATTCCGGGGAAAACCTTAACTATCACCGGGATTGGGGGCGTCCACTACCCCTTGCCGATAGCCCGAGTTTTCATTGACTGGGGTGCCGGGAGCGGGGTGAAGGAAGTGGGGGTGTCCGAAAACCTGCCCACTGATGTTTTATTGGGGACTGATCTGGGGAGAATGGTCGCGTACTATGTCCCTGACACCCCTCCCCAATCTGATAATAAGGTTAACGTTAACCATGATGTTGATGTTGATGGGAAACTGAATGTGTTACCTGCCAATGCTTTGCAAAGTGATTATGCAACTGATAACCTTTCTTTCCCTAGGAATGATGCGGATAGTGATGTATCTGTGCCATCTGAACCTGTTAACCCTTTCTCTGAAGTGGTAGATGTGTCCACAGGTACAGGAGCGTTCAGTCCCGTCGCTCTGCTGAGTGAGACGGCTGAGGAACCCCTAGCAGGAGCAAGCGACAGTGCTCAAGGAAATGGGGAGGTGCATGGGAACCGTGAGGAAGGTGACGCCATGACACTGACCAGTGCCACCGAGGAAGGTAACTGGCCCATAAGTAGCACTGCTCCTGAAGTGTTGGGGGTGGATGGGGAGGTAGAGCCCATAGCAGCGCAGGCTGATGGGTCTATAGAAATCCCCGGGGAGACTGCATATGTAGCTGCTGTCACCCGCAGTCAGAGTGCCCGGATCGCAGGTAGCGCCCTGCCATCTGGACCCTCCTCCGCTACAGGAGAGACTGAACCAGAGGTGGACCCAGAGCCGGTCCCAGAGGGTCCCAGTGAGGAAGGAACCCTGACGTCACTTCTGGCTGCCTCCAGCCAGGAGTTCCAGGCCGCTCTGCACTCAGATGCGAGCCTGGAGAACTTGAGGCACCTCGCCGAGACGCCCACCTCCGTGACGGATAAGGAGAGGGTGTTCTGGGAACGAGGAAGGTTGTACTGGGAGACGGTACCCGGAGAGTCCCAAAAGGAGTGGTTGAGGGAAAAACAGCTGGTCGTCCCGCACCAGTACCGAGGTGAGTTGTTGAGGATTGCCCATGAGATTCCACTTGCTGGACACTTGGGGATCAGCAAAACTAAGGCACGGCTGTCTCAACACATCTATTGGCCCAAGATGGGGACAGATGTGACTAACTACTGCCGCTCCTGTATCACCTGTCAAAGAGTGGGGAAGGCGGGGCCTGCTCTTAAGGCTCCCCTGATCCCGTTGCCAGTGATAGAGGAGCCTTTCCAGAGGATCGCGGTGGACATTGTGGGCCCGCTGGCCGTCCCCAGCCGCTCTGGAAAGCAATACATCCTTACTGTGGTAGACTACGCTACCCGGTACCCGGAGGCAGTAGCTCTGTCCTCAACTAAGGCAGATAAGGTGGCGGATGCACTGGTGACCATCTTTTCACGGGTAGGATGTCCCAGGGAGATGCTTACCGATCGAGGGACCCAATCTATGTCTCGCCTAATGAAGGCTCTCTGCAGCAAAATGCAGGTGACGCGTATGGTATCGAGTGCGTATCACCCACAGACCAATGGTTTGTGTGAACGCTTTAACGGTACCCTCAAACAGATGCTCCGCATGCTGGTTGAGACCCAGGGTCTCGATTGGGAGCGGTACCTCCCACACCTGCTGTTTGCCTACAGAGAAGTGCCGCAGGCCTCGACGGGGTTCTCCCCTTCGAGCTCCTGTATGGCAGGCGAGTCCGGGGACCCCTTGGGTTGATAAGAGAATCCTGGGAAGATGAGCCAAACCCCACGGAAGTGTCCATCGTGGATTATGTCATGCGCTTCCGCGACAAGATGCAGACCTTGGCGCAGTTGGTGCATGACAATATGACGCAGGCTCAGGCTGATCAGAAGCACTGGTACGACCAGAACGCCCGGGAGCGGACCTACCAGGAGGGTCAAAAGGTGTGGGTGCTGGTCCCCGTACCAAAGGATAAGCTTCAGGCAGCCTGGGAAGGCCCGTACGTCGTGCACCAACAGCTCAACCCAGTCACCTACGTGGTCACGCTTGACCACACTCGGGGTAGGCGCAAGGCCTTTCACGATCAACATGATGAAGGCCCATCACGAACGTGAAGCCTGCATCCTACCGGTCTGCAACCTGCCCGAGGACGGGGAGGAGGATCCCCTCCTGGACATGCTGGCCCAAGCCAATGCCAGTGGGTCCATTGAGGACATGGAGGTAAATGCCTCGCTAACCGTCTCCCAGCGGTTGCAGTTGCTGACCACTCTGGAACCCTTCCGGGCCGAGTTCACGAACCGACCCGGAAGGACCAAGTTGGCAGTCCACGAGGTGGACACCGGGAATCATGCCCCATTACGGCGGACACCTTATCGGATCTCTGAGGAGGTGCAGCAGATTATGCGCCAGGAGATCCAGGAGATGTTGCAGCTGGGGGTGATCCGACAGTCCAAAAGCGCGTGGGCCTCACCTGTAGTTCTCGTGCCAAAAAAGGATCGGACCACCCGGTTCTGCGTGGACTACAGGGGGCTCAACGCCATCACTACCTCTGATGCGCACCCAATGCCACGCATCGAGGATCTGCTGGAGCGGTTGGCGAATGCCAAGTACATATCCATCATGGATTTAAGCCGGGGATACTGGCAGATTCCCCTGAGCCCTGAGGCGCAGGAGAAATCCGCCTTTATCACCCCTTTTGGACTGTACGAGTCCACGGTCATGCCTTTTGGCATGAAGAATGCCCCTGCCACTTTTCAGCGGATGGTCAACCACCTGCTTCAGGGACTGGAGGAGTATGCTGTGGCGTACCTGGACGACATTGCCGTCTTCAGTTCCACCTGGGAGGAACACCTTCAGCATCTCCAGGAGGTGCTCAAGCGTATTCACCAGGCAGGTCTGACCATCAAGCCGGGAAAATGCCAGATGGGCATGAGGGAGGTCCACTACCTTGGGCACCGGGTAGGTGGGGGTTCCATGAGTCCAGAGCCCGAGAAAGTGGACGCAATCGTGTCCTGGCCCACCCCCAGGACCAAAAAGCAGGTGAAGTCCTTCCTGGGCACTGCAGGGTACTATAGGCGTTTCGTACCGAACTATAGCGCCATTGCAAAACCCTTGACAGACCTCACCAAGGGCGGCCTACCCCAAACAGTCAGCTGGACAGATGGCTGTGAGGCGGCATTCCGAGCTTTGAAAACAGCCTTGTGCAGCTCTCCAGTGTTGAAAGCCGTCGACAGCAGTCGGCCATTCCTGGTACAGACTGACGCCAGCGAATTTGGCCTCGGTGCTGTACTCAGCCAGGTTGATTCGGGGAACCAGGAGCACCCCGTGTTGTACCTGAGCCGGAAACTTCTGCCAAGGGAAGTGGCATACTCCACCATCGAGAAGGAGTGCCTGGCCATGGTCTGGGCACTGCAACGTTTGCAGCCCTACCTGTACGGGCGCACCTTCAAGGTGGTCACCGACCACAACCCTCTGAGCTGGCTGCACACAGTGTCCGGAACCAATGGTAGGTTGCTACGCTGGAGCGTTGCCCTGCAGCAGTATGATTTTGCCGTACAACACAAGAAAGGCAGTGATCATGGGAATGCTGATGGGTTGTCACGACGTGGCGAACCTGCTGAGGTGCGCATGGCGGATTACCGAGAGGTCATGCCTCCGTAGCGCCCTCTAAGGGGGGGAGGTGTGATGACATCTACTACATTTAGCAGCTTGTGTATAGCGCGCTTCCTTCCCTCCTCCCAGCATAAGTAAGGCTCAGTGTAATCTGAGCTCCCAGCACTGGAGTTTCCCGCCTCACCGTAGGGGGTCTCCATTGTCTTCACATGTGCTCTCCTTCTATAGCAGCCATTATGAGGATTCATTCCTTTTGGTGATAACACGGTGGGAATTTGTGTCAGAAACATGAAAGTCACTGTGTTGAACCATGCGCCGACCGGCATCGTTCCCATGGTACTGGTGAACCCGTAACTCCAACAGAACCCGAGAAATGGAATTCTCGGATGCCCCATGAGCTATTTCATCCAAGTTTGAGCTCATTAGAACCGTCATTTCAAAGTAAGATCATTGATAGGTCTGCCATTATTCTGCTAGAGTTCCCCGCTGAGTTATGGTCCTTATGACTTTCCAGAGCTTCAAACCAGACTTCCATCCCTGGGGAGGTGGCCAGAAAACCAGCCCCTTTTGTGAGGTCAGCAGCCCACATGTATAAGTCTGGCAGTGACCCCCCCCTTAGCCAGTCCAAGCTGTGATGTCCTGACTAATAGATCTGCAAATGAACTATGACGTGTGGCTCCTCCCCCAGCCAGTTTGCCTGCAACTATCATGTGAGTTTTTTCACTGTTAACCCCTTTTATTTTCTGTAACCATATTGTACATAACGATATTGTCTAATCTTGTTACCTTTTTGTTAAACTATATGCACTGCCTTTTTTTTAAGGAATAAACCTATAAAATTATTAGTTTGATTCTCCTGCTCTATAAATGAATTTGCACGTGCCTGAAGTACTACGCTACTGTTTTGGGGTTGCTACGGACCCGCTTGATAAATTGTTCAGTAAGAAAAATAAGGGTATTGCCTGGCCGCGGCCCGGAGTAATTATAATTCCCTCACTGCAGCGTGCCCAATAGCCAGCACACATCCAAGTGACCCGTCTGGCGACTAATTATCCTAGGTGCAGTTCCCTGACTGACCTGAGGGTAAGGGGGGCGCCAGAGAGCTGCAAGTTCCTAAAAGGAAGTGGGATAATTATAAATCCCTGCAGTTTACGGGGTCGGACGGCAGCAGCCGCCGTGTGTGTGCGCATTTTCGTCACATTTGCGGCACGGAGGATAACAAGCCGTGATACCCCGGGCTACCGTGTGGCGGACCGTGTGCCCGTTCATCACACCCCTGCACCTCTCATCTCCCCTATACTGTGTATCCCCAGCCTCTCATCATCTCCCCCTATACTGTGTAACCCCTGCACCTCTCATCTCCCCTATACTGTGTAACCCCAGGCTCTCATCATCTCCCCCCATACTGTGTAACTCCAGCCTCTCATCATCTCCCCCTATACTGTGTAACCCTAGCCTCTCATCATCTCCCTGCACACTGTGTAACCCCTGCACCTCTCATCTCCCCCTATACTGTGCAACCCCTGCACCTCTCATCTCTCCCTATACTGTGTAAACTCAGCCTCTCATCATCTCCCCATATACTGTGTAACCCCTGCACCTCTCATCTCCCCTATACTGTGTAACCCCAGCCTCTCATCATCTCCCCCTATACTGTGTAACCCTAGCCTCTCATCATCTCCCTGCACACTGTGTAACCCTGCACCTCTCATCTCCCCCTATACTGTGCAACCCCTGCACCTCTCATCTCTCCCTATACTGTGTAAACTCAGCCTCTCATCATCTCCCCATATACTGTGTAACCCCTGCACCTCTCATCTCCCCTCATACTGTGTAACTCCAGCCTCTCATCATCTCCCCCTATACTGTGTAACCCTAGCCTCTCATCATCTCCCTGCACACTGTGTAACCCCTGCACCTCTCATCTCCCCCTATACTGTGCAACCCCTGCACCTCTCATCTCTCCCTATACTGTGTAAACTCAGCCTCTCTTCATCTCCCCCTATACTGTGTAACCCCTGGACCTCTGATCTCCCCCTATAATGTGTAACCCCTGCACCGCTCATCATCTCCCCTGTTGTGAATGGGTTTGAGATGAGTTCTGAGCACAGGCTCCCTCTGGTGGTTACAAGCGGTGCTGATCTGTCCAGTGAAGATTGTGAGGACTGGGAATCAGGTGTTACTGACTGGTCTTATATAAGGGAGTCACCTTCCCATCAGGGTTGCCGGTGATCAATTGTTCTGGTCTGAATCCTTCATTCCTGTTTCCCTTGTAGCCTGCTGTGTCGTGTCTGCATCTCCTGCTAACAGATAAGACATTTTCTTCTTTTTGTTTTTGTGCTATATTTTTGCATTTTGTCCTGCACTTCTGTGACGGCCTTCAGGGTCCCCTCCGGGGCTTTGCCCTCTCAGTTTAGTTCAGCCACTGATGTTTGTACTTTTGCTTTTTCCAGTTTTTTCAGTGGCTGCTGTTTTGATTTTGTTACACCAGAGAACTAATTTAGGTGGAAGAGGTCGTGTGATCTCAGGTGTTTTTGAAATTAGTAGAGTTGGTGCTTTTCAGGGTTTTCTGGGATTGCAGTAAGTACCCTTCCTATCCTTTTCTATTTAGTTAGTTTGGGCCCCAGCGTTTGCTCATACTATTTTCTTTCTGTGTCTGTATTTCATCTTGTCTAACCGCCATTACATGTTTGGGGGCTTTCTGTTATCTTTGGGGTTCTGCTCCGGGGCAGATAGCTTTCCTATTTCTATCTTTAGGTGTAGTTAGTTTCTCAGGCTGTGACGAGGCGTCTAGGACCAACGTAGGAACGCTCCACGGCTGCCTCTAGTTGTGGTGGTTAGTCAGGGTACTGCAATCTCATAGATTCCAACTGCTCTGGTGTATTGCCTTTTTTTGCCTGCACTCCTCAGCTGCCGAAACATAACAGTATCACCGGCCCAAAAATTGAAAATTGTATGGTACTCACAGAAGGGAAAAAATATTGTGAAAGAAAAAAGGTTGTCAGAGTTGTCAGAGATATTTTTCTGTTTGTTGTTTTTTTTTTTTTCCCTCTGTATCTCTGGGTGCTGGGGAGGATCTTTTCTCTCAATGGAGTTTGCACAGTTGTCTGGCCATGTGGATCAGCTTGCCACTGAGGTTCAGAGTATTGCTGCATATCTTGCTAGGTTGCCTGTTGTGGAACCTAGGATTCCCATGCCAGATTTGTTTTTAGGGGATCGAGCTAAGTTTCAGAATTTCAAAAATAATTTAAAATTGTTTTTTGCCTTAAAATCTAAGTCCTCAGGGAACGCAGCGCAGCAGGTTCAAATTATCATCTCTCTCCTGCGCGGCGATCCTCAGGATTGGGCTTTTTCCCTGACACCTGGGGATCCTGTTTTGAGTGATGTTGATGCATTTTTTCAGGCTTTGGGGTTATTGTACGATGAGCCTAATGTCACTGATCAAGCTGAAAAAGCCTTGTTGGCATTAAATCAGGGGCTTGATGACGCTGAGTTATACTGTCAGAGATTCCGTAGGTGGGCAGTCCTGACCAAATGGAATGACGACGCTTTGGCAGCCCTTTTCCGGAAGGGTCTGTCAGATAATGTAAAGGATGTTATGGTGGGATTCCCTGTCCCCTCTGGTCTCAATGATTCTATGTCATTAGCGATTCAAATTGACAGACGTTTGCATGAGCGGAGAAGTATGCGTGGTATGGTGTTGCCTTGTGAACCAGCTTCTGAACCCATGCAGTGTGATAGAGTGGTGTCTGGGGCACAGCGTCATGAGTTTCGAAAGCGCAATGGGTTATGTTTCTACTGTGGTGATGTCTCTCATGCTATTTCAGACGATAGACAAAAAAACCTGACTGGCACTTCCAGACTAATGTGAACTAGGTGCAAGCCAAGGGAAGCTACCCCCATGTAAAACATACAAAAAAAGGCGGCACTCTATCATACTAAAGCATGACAATATGGAATACATGAAATTTGGAATAGCAATATGGCTTTGGAATATAAGGAAAAATTTGAGACGCTTAGTATAAACATTTGGCCAAACATTTTGAAGCCCACCAACCATCGTCAAGGTGGTCTCAATACTGGTGAGTCCCTAACCTAATGTGAACATACCTCTATTGGGCTGATATCTGAATTTCTGGGTGAATATGCACCTCTGTCAGCAATGCCTGCATTTATGGGTAAAGTAGGGACCTGGTGTAATTAAAATCACCACCTGGTGGGGGCGGAGTGCTCGGTCAGCAAGCTAACATACAATAGACAAAAAATCCTGACTGGCACTTCCAGACTAATGTGAACTAGGTGCAAGCCAAGGGAAGCTACCCCCATGTAAAACATACAAAAAAAGGCTGCACTCTATCATACTAAAGCATGACAATATGGAATACATGAAATTTGGAATAGCAATATGGCTTTGGAATATAAGGAAAAATTTGAGACGCTTAGTATAAACATTTGGCCAAACATTTTGAAGCCCACCAACCATCGTCAAGGTGGTCTCAATACTGGTGAGTCCCTAACCTAATGTGCACATACCTCTATTGGGCTGATATCTGAATTTCTGGGTGAATATGCACCTCTGTCAGCAATGCCTGCATTTATGGGTAAAGTAGGGACCTGGTGTAATTAAAATCACCACCTGGTGGGGGCGGAGTGCTCGGTCAGCAAGCTAACATACAATAGACAAAAAAACCTGACTGGCACTTCCAGACTAATGTGAACTAGGTGCAAGCCAAGGGAAGCTACCCCCATGTAAAACATACAAAAAAAGGCTGCACTCTATCATACTAAAGCATGACAATATGGAATACATGAAATTTGGAATAGCAATATGGCTTTGGAATATAAGGAAAAATTTGAGACGCTTAGTATAAACATTTGGCCAAACATTTTGAAGCCCACCAACCATCATCAAGGTGGTCTCAATACTGGTGAGTCCCTAACCTAATGTGAACATACCTCTATTGGGCTGATATCTGAATTTCTGGGTGAATATGCACCTCTGTCAGCAATGCCTGCATTTATGGGTAAAGTAGGGACCTGGTGTAATTAAAATCACCACCTGGTGGGGGCGGAGTGCTCGGTCAGCAAGCTAACATACAATAGACAAAAAAACCTGACTGGCACTTCCAGACTAATGTGAACTAGGTGCAAGCCAAGGGAAGCTACCCCCATGTAAAACATACAAAAAAAGGCTGCACTCTATCATACTAAAGCATGACAATATGGAATACATGAAATTTGGAATAGCAATATGGCTTTGGAATATAAGGAAAAATTTGAGACGCTTAGTATAAACGATTGGCCAAACATTTTGAAGCCCACCAACCATCGTCAAGGTGGTCTCAATACTGGTGAGTCCCTAACCTAATGTGAACATACCTCTATTGGGCTGATATCTGAATTTCTGGGTGAATATGCACCTCTGTCAGCAATGCCTGCATTTATGGGTAAAGTAGGGACCTGGTGTAATTAAAATCACCACCTGGTGGGGGCGGAGTGCTCGGTCAGCAAGCTAACATACAATAGACAAAAAATCCTGACTGGCACTTCCAGACTAATGTGAACTAGGTGCAAGCCAAGGGAAGCTACCCCCATGTAAAACATACAAAAAAAGGCTGCACTCTATCATACTAAAGCATGACAATATGGAATACATGAAATTTGGAATAGCAATATGGCTTTGGAATATAAGGAAAAATTTGAGACGCTTAGTATAAACATTTGGCCAAACATTTTGAAGCCCACCAACCATCGTCAAGGTGGTCTCAATACTGGTGAGTCCCTAACCTAATGTGCACATACCTCTATTGGGCTGATATCTGAATTTCTGGGTGAATATGCACCTCTGTCAGCAATGCCTGCATTTATGGGTAAAGTAGGGACCTGGTGTAATTAAAATCACCACCTGGTGGGGGCGGAGTGCTCGGTCAGCAAGCTAACATACAATAGACAAAAAAACCTGACTGGCACTTCCAGACTAATGTGAACTAGGTGCAAGCCAAGGGAAGCTACCCCCATGTAAAACATACAAAAAAAGGCTGCACTCTATCATACTAAAGCATGACAATATGGAATACATGAAATTTGGAATAGCAATATGGCTTTGGAATATAAGGAAAAATTTGAGACGCTTAGTATAAACATTTGGCCAAACATTTTGAAGCCCACCAACCATCATCAAGGTGGTCTCAATACTGGTGAGTCCCTAACCTAATGTGAACATACCTCTATTGGGCTGATATCTGAATTTCTGGGTGAATATGCACCTCTGTCAGCAATGCCTGCATTTATGGGTAAAGTAGGGACCTGGTGTAATTAAAATCACCACCTGGTGGGGGCGGAGTGCTCGGTCAGCAAGCTAACATACAATAGACAAAAAAACCTGACTGGCACTTCCAGACTAATGTGAACTAGGTGCAAGCCAAGGGAAGCTACCCCATGTAAAACATACAAAAAAAGGCTGCACTCTATCATACTAAAGCATGACAATATGGAATACATGAAATTTGGAATAGCAATATGGCTTTGGAATATAAGGAAAAATTTGAGACGCTTAGTATAAACATTTGGCCAAACATTTTGAAGCCCACCAACCATCGTCAAGGTGGTCTCAATACTGGTGAGTCCCTAACCTAATGTGAACATACCTCTATTGGGCTGATATCTGAATTTCTGGGTGAATATGCACCTCTGTCAGCAATGCCTGCATTTATGGGTAAAGTAGGGACCTGGTGTAATTAAAATCACCACCTGGTGGGGGCGGAGTGCTCGGTCAGCAAGCTAACATACAATAGACAAAAAAACCTGACTGGCACTTCCAGACTAATGTGAACTAGGTGCAAGCCAAGGGAAGCTACCCCCATGTAAAACATACAAAAAAAGGCTGCACTCTTGCTATTCCAAATTTCATGTATTCCATATTGTCATGCTTTAGTATGATAGAGTGCAGCCTTTTTTTGTATGTTTGACATGGGGGTAGCTTCCCTTGGCTTGCACCTAGTTCACATTAGTCTGGAAGTGCCAGTCAGGTTTTTTTGTCTATTGTATGTTAGCTTGCTGACCGAGCACTCCGCCCCCACCAGGTGTGATTTTAATTACACCAGTCCCTACTTTACCCATAAATGCAGGCATTGCTGACAGAGGTGCATATTCACCCAGAAATTCAGATATCAGCCCAATAGAGGTATGTTCACATTAGGTTAGGGACTCACCAGTATTGAGACCACCTTGATGATGGTTGGTGGGCTTCAAAATGTTTGGCCAAATGTTTATACTAAGCGTCTCAAATTTTTCCTTATATTCCAAAGCCATATTGCTATTCCAAATTTCATGTATTCCATATTGTCATGCTTTAGTATGATAGAGTGCAGCCTTTTTTTGTATGTTTTACATGGGGGTAGCTTCCCTGGCTTGCACCTAGTTCACATTAGTCTGGAAGTGCCAGTCAGGTTTTTTTGTCTATTGTATGTTAGCTTGCTGACCGAGCACTCCGCCCCCACCAGGTGGTGATTTTAATTACACCAGGTCCCTACTTTACCCATAAATGCAGGCATTGCTGACAGAGGTGCATATTCACCCAGAAATTCAGATATCAGCCCAATAGAGGTATGTTCACATTAGGTTAGGGACTCACCAGTATTGAGACCACCTTGACGATGGTTGGTGGGCTTCAAAATGTTTGGCCAAATGTTTATACTAAGCGTCTCAAATTTTTCCTTATATTCCAAAGCCATATTGCTATTCCAAATTTCATGTATTCCATATTGTCATGCTTTAGTATGATAGAGTGCAGCCTTTTTTTGTATATCTCATGCTATTTCAGTCTGCCCTAAGCGGGGAAGACGTTTTGCACGCTCAGTTGTCTTGGGTAGTGTTCAGACTAAGTTTTTATTAACTGTCACTCTGATATGCTCTCTGTCCTCATTTTCTGCTCAGGCTTTCGTTGATTCTGGAGCAGCTATTAACCTGATGGATTATGATTTTGCTAAACGTTGTGGGTTTCCCTTGATACCCCTACAGAAGTCTATTCCCCTACTGGGGATCGATTCTACCCCTTTGGCTGAGAATAAACCCCAGTTTTCTACTCAGGTGATAATGAGGGTTGAACCTGATCACCAGGAGTGGTGCAAATTTTTGGTTCTGTATAATCTGCATGACATTATCGTGCTGGGTTTCCCTTGGTTACAGTCTCATAATCCTGTTTTGGATTGGAAATCTGTGTCTGTAACCAGTTGGGGCTGCCAATGTGTTAATACCCACACTCCTGTTTTTTCTGCCTCCCCCAGGCTCAGGATGTTCCTGACTTTTTGATTAATTTTTCTGATGTGTTTAGCGAAAGTAAATCTGCATCCTTGCCTCCCCATAGGAGCTATGACTGCGCTATTGAATTAGTGCCGGGTAGTAAATTCCCTAAAGGTCGCCTTTTTAACTTGTCTGTACCTGAACATGACGCTATGCGGTCTTATATCAAGGAATCATTGGAGAAGGGTCATATCAGACCATCCTCTTCACCCTTAGGTGCCGGTTTTTTCTTTGTGGCCAAAAAGGATGGTTCATTAAGGCCGTGTATTGATTATCGTCTCTTGAACAATATTACTGTGAAATATCAATACCCGTTACCCTTGATTTCTGACCTGTTTTCTAGGATGTAAAACGCTACTTGGTTTACCAAGCTTGACCTCAGGGGGCGTATAACCTTATTCGCATTAAGCACGAGGATGAATGGAAGACGGCATTCAATACCCCTGAAGGGCATTTTGAGTACCTAGTGATGCCCTTTGGGCTCACTAATGCTCCTTCCGTCTTCCAGTCCTTCATGAATGACATTTTCAGGGATTTTGTGGACAAATTTCTGATTGTTTATTTGGATGATATCTTGATTTTTTCTAATGACTGGGACTCTCATGTGAAACATGTTTGAACTGTATTCCAGATTTTGAGAGAGAATGCTCTGTATGTGAAGGGATCAAAGTGTCTTTTTGGCGTACAGAGGATCTCATTTCTGGGATTCATTTTGTCCCCATCTGTTATTGAAATGGACCCGGTCAAGGTTCAGGCCATCTGTGATTGGGTCCAACCTACTTCATTAAAGGCTCTTCAGAGATTTTTGGGTTTTGCCAATTTTTATCGTAAATTTATTGGTAATTTCTCGGTTATTGTTAAACCATTAACTGATTTGACCAGAAAGGGTTCTGATGTGGTGAATTGGCCTCCTGAGGCAGTCTCTGCATTTCAGGAACTTAAGCAAAGATTCACTTCTGCTCCTGTTCTACGGCAGCCTGATGTTTCTCTGCCATTTCAGGTGGAGGTTGATGCCTCTGAAATTGGGGCAGGTGCCGTTTTGTCCCAAAAAGATCCAGAGACCTCTAAAAGTAACCCTTGTGCCTTTTTCTCTCGAAAATTTTCTCCTACTGAATGTAATTATGACGTGGGTAATCGGGAGTTATTGGCCATGAAGTGGGCTTTTGAAGAGTGGAGACATTGGCTGGAGGGAGCCAAACATCAGGTGGTGGTCCTTACGGACCATAAGAATCTGGTCTATCTGGAATCTGCCAAGCGACTCAATCCTAGACAGGCCAGGTGGGCCTTGTTTTTCACACGTTTTAATTTTGTGGTTTCCTTTCTTCCTGGCACTAAGAATGTTAAGGCGGATGCCCTCTCGAGGAGTTTCCTTGCGGACTCTCCTGAGTTATCTGATCCTTCTGTTATTTTGAAAGAGGGTGTAGTTCTTTCCGCCATCTCGCCCAATTTGAGACTTGCTCTGGAGGGGTGTCAGGAGGATAGGCCCGAGTGCTGCCCTGTTGGAAAATTGTTTGTCCCGGACCAGTGGAAAAAGAGTGTGATGTCTGAGATTCATTGTTCCGCATTGGCTGGGCATCCCGGAATTTTTGGTACCAGAGACTTGGTTAGTCGGTCCTTTTGGTGGCCTACCTTGTCTCGTGATGTCAGGGAATTTGTGCAGTCCTGCGGGACTTGCTCTCACTCCAAGCCTTGCTCTCGCTCTAGTGGTTTGTTGATGCCATTGCCTGTGCCCAAGAGACCATGGACCCATATCTCTATGGATTTCATTTCCGACCTTCCTGCTTCTCAGAGAATGACCACCATCTGGGTAATTTGTGATAGGTTTTCCAAAATGATACATCTTGTGCCATTGCCTAAGTTGCCTTCCTCCTCTGAATTGGTGCCGTTGTTCCTTCAGCACGTGGTTCGTTTACACGGCATTCCTGAGAACATTGTGTCTGACAGAGGAGTCCAGTTTGTTTCCAGATTTTGGAGGACTTTTTGTTCTAAACTGGGTGTTCAATTGTCTTTCTCCTCGGCATTTCATCCTCAGACCAATGGTCAAACTGAGAGAACAAACCAGACATTGGAGACTTATCTAAGATGCTTTGTGTCTGCTGATCAGGATGACTGGGTCTCTTTTTTGCCTTTGGCTGAGTTTGCTCTTAATAATAGAGCTAGCTCTGCCACTTTGATGTCTCCGTTTTTCTGTAATTCTGGGTTTCACCCTCGATTTTCTTCAGGACAGACGGAGGCTTCTGTCTGTCCAGGTGTTGACTCTGTTGTGGAGCGTATGCAACAGATTTGGGACCAGGTAGTGGAGAGGTTGTCCCTCTCTCAGGAGAAGGCCCAGCGGTTTGCTAACCGGCATAGGACTGATGGTCCTCGGTTTAAAGTGGGGGACTTGGTCTGGTTGTCCTCAAAGAATTTTCCTATGAGAGTAGCATCTCCTAAATTTAAGCCTAGGTTCATTGGACCTTATAAGATCATGGAGATTATTAATCCTGTTTCTTTTCGTTTGCTTCTTCCAGGGACATTTAAGATCCATAACGTGTTCCACAAGTCCTTGTTGAAGAGGTTTGTTGAGCCAGTGGTTCCTGCTGCTGTGCCTCCTGACCCTGTTTTGGTTGAGGGCAATCTGGAGTATGTGGTTGAGAAAATATTAGATTCTCGTTTTTCTAGACGGAAACTCCAGTATTTGGTTAAATGGAGAGGTTATGGTCAGGAAGACAATTCTTGGGTGTTTGCTTCGGACATCCATGCTAGGAGACTTATCCGTGCGTATCATAGAACTCATCCTGACCGACCTGGTTGCTCAAATGAGGGTTCGGTGACCCCTCCTCAAGGGGGGGGTACTGTTGTGAATGGGTTTGAGATGAGTTCTGAGCAGAGGCTCCCTCTGGTGGTTACAAGCGGTGCTGATCTGTCCAGTGAAGATTGTGAGGACTCGGAATCAGGTGTTACTGACTGGTCTTATATAAGGGAGTCACCTTCCCATCAGGGTTGCCGGTGATCAATTGTTCTGGTCTGAATCCTTCATTCCTGTTTCCCTTGTAGCCTGCTGTGTCGTGTCTGCATCTCCTGCTAACAGATAAGACATTTTCTTCTTTTTGTTTTTGTGCTATATTTTTGCATTTTTGTCCTGCACTTTTGTGGGGGCCTTCAGGGTCCCCTCCGGGGGCTTTGCCCTCTCAGTTTAGTTCAGCCACTGATGTTTGTACTTTTGCTTTTTCCAGTTTTTTCAGTGGCTGCTGTTTTGATTTTGTTACACCAGAGAACTAATTTAGGTGGAAGAGGTCGTGTGATCTCAGGTGTTTTTGAAATTAGTAGAGTTGGTGCTTTTCAGGGTTTTCTGGGATTGCAGTAAGTACCCTTCCTATCCTTTTCTATTTAGTTAGTTTGGGCCCCAGCGTTTGCTCATACTATTTTCTTTCTGTGTCTGTATTTCATCTTGTCTAACCGCCATTACATGTTTGGGGGCTTTCTGTTATCTTTGGGGTTCTGCTCCGGGGCAGATAGCTTTCCTATTTCTATCTTTAGGTGTAGTTAGTTTCTCAGGCTGTGACGAGGCGTCTAGGACCAACGTAGGAACGCTCCACGGCTGCCTCTAGTTGTGGTGGTTAGTCAGGGTACTGCAATCTCATAGATTCCAACTGCTCTGGTGTATTGCCTTTTTTTGCCTGCACTCCTCAGCTGCCGAAACATAACACTCCCCCCTATACTGTGTAACCCCTGCACCTCTCATCATCTTCCCCAATACTGTGTAACCCCTGCACCTCTCATCATCCCCCCCTATACTGTGTAAACCTAGTCTCTCATCATCTCCCTTTATACTGTGTAACCCCTGCACCTCTCATCATCTCCCCCTATACTGTGTAACCCCAGCCTCTCATCATCTCCCCCTATACTGTGTAACTCCAGTCTCTCATCATCTCCCCCTATACTGTGTAACCCCTGCAACTCTCATCAGCTCTCTGTATACTGTGTAACCCCTGCACCTCTCATCATCTCCCCCTATACTGTGTAACCCCTGCACCTCTCATCTTCCCCTATACTGTGCAACCCTGCACCGCTCATCATCTCCCCTATACTGTGTAACCCCAGCCTTCATCATCTCCCCTATACTGTGTAACCCCAGCCTCTCATCATCTCCCTCTATACTGTGTAACCCCAGCCTCTCATTATCTCCCCCTATACTATGTAACCCCTGCACCGCTCATCTCCCCCCTATACTGTGTAACCCCTACACCTCTCATCTCCCCCTATACTGTGTAATCCCAGCCTCTCATCATCTCCCCCTATAATGTGTAACCCCAGCCTCTCATCATTTCCCCCTATACTGTGTAACCCCAGCCTCTCATCATTCCCCTTATACTGTATCACCCTGCACCACTCATCATCTCCCCTATACTGTGTAACCCCTGCACCACTCCTCATCTCCCCCTATACTGTGTAACCCTGCACCTCTCATCTCCCCTATACTGTGTAACTCCAGCCTCTCATCATCTCCCCCTATACTGTGTATCCCCTGCAACTCTTATGTCCCCCATACTGTGTAATCCCAGCTTGTCATCATCTCCCCCTATACTGTGTAACCCCTGCACCGCTCATCTCCCCCTATACTGTGTAACCCTGCACCTCTCATCTCCCCCTATACTGTGTAATCCCAGCCTCTCATCATCTCCCCTATAATGTGTAACCTCAGCCTCTCATCATCTCCCCCTATACTGTGTAACCCCAGCCTCTCATCTCCCCCTATACTGTGTAATCCCAGCCTCCCATCATCTGCCCCTATACTGTGTAACCCCTGCACCTCTCATCATCTCCACCTATACTGTGTAACCCCTGCACCACTCATCATCTCCCCCTATACTGTGTAACCCCTGCACCACTCATCATCTCCCCCTATACTGTGTAACCTCTGCACCTCTCATCTCCCCTATACTGTGTAACCCCAGCCTCTCATCATCTCCCCCCTATACTGTGTAACCCTGCACCTCTCATCATCTACCCCTATACTGTGTAACCCCAGCATCTCATCATCTCCCCCATACTGTGTAACCCTGCACCTCTCATCATCTCCCCCTATACTGTGTAACCCCTGCACCTCTCATCATCTCCCCTATACTGTGTAATCCCATCCTCTCATCATCTCCCCCTATACTGTGTAACCCCTGCACCTCTCATCATCTTCCCCTATACTGTGTAACCCTGCACCTCTCATCATCTCCCCCTATACTGTGTAACCCCTGCACCTCTCATCATCTCCCCTATACTGTGTAATCCCATCCTCTCATCATCTCCCCTATACTGTGTAACCCCTGCACCTCTCATCATCTTCCCTATACTGTGTAATCCCTGCACCTCTCATCTCCCCTATACTGTGTACCCCTGCACCGCTCATCATCTCCCCTATACTGTGTAACCCCTGCACCTCTCATCTACCCCTATACTGTGTAATCCCATGCCTCTCTTCATCTCCCCTTATACTGTGTAACCCCAGCCTCTCATCATCTCCCCCATACTGTGTAACCCCTGCACCTCTCATCTCCCCCTATACTGTGTAACCTCAGCCTCTCTTCATCTCCCCCTATACTGTGTAACCCCAGCCTCTCATCATCTCCCCTATACTGTGTAACCCCTGCACCTCTCATCTCCCCCTATACTGTGTAACCCCAGCCTCTCATCATCTCCCCCTATACTGTGTAACCCCTGCACCTCTCATCATCTCCCCTATACTGTGTAACCCCTGCACCACTGATTATCTCCCCCTATACTGTGTAACCCCTGCACCTCTCATCTACCCCTATACTGTGTAATCCCATCCTCTCATCATCTCCCCCTATACTGTGTAACCCCTGCACCTCTCATCATCTTCCCCTATACTGTGTAATCCCTGCACCTCTCATCTCCCCCTATACTGTGTAACCCCTGCACCACTCATCATCTCCCCCTATACTGTGTAACCCCTGCACCTCTCATCATCTCCCCCTATACTGTGTAACCCCTGCACCACTCATCATCTCCCCCTATACTGTGTAACCCCAGCCTCTCATCATCTCCCCAATACTGTGTAACCCCTGCACCTCTCATCATCTCCCCCTATACTGTGTAACCCCTGCACCTCTTATCATCTCCCCCTATACTGTGTAACCCCTGCACCTCTCATCATCTCCCCCTAAACTGTGTAACCCCTGCACCACTCATCATCTCCCCCTATACTGTGTAACCCCTGCACCTCTCATCTACCCCTATACTGTGTAATCCCAGCCTCTCTTCATCTCCCCCTATACTGTGTAACCCCAGCCTCTCATCATCTCCCCTATACTGTGTAACCCCTGCACCTCTCATCTCCCCCTATACTGTGTAACCTCAGCCTCTCTTCATCTCCCCCTATACTGTGTAACCCCAGCCTGTCATCATCTCCCCTATACTGTGTAACCCCTGCACCTCTCATCTCCCCCTATACTGTGTAACCCCAGCCTCTCATCATCTCCCCCTATACTGTATAACCCCAGCCTCTCATCATCTCCCCCTATACTGTGTAACCCCTGCACCTCTCATCATCTCCCCCTTGTGATGAACGGGCACACAGTCCGCCACACGGTAGCCCGGGGGTCACGGCTTGTGATCCCACCGCTGCCACCACATGTGATGGAACGTGCACACACACGACGGCTGCTGCCGTCCGACCCAGTAAACTGCAGGGATTTATAACTATCCCACTTCCACTTAGGAACTTGCAGCTCTCTGGCGCCCCCCTTACCCTCAGGTCAGTCAGGGAACTGCACCTAGGATAATTGGTCGCCAGACGGGTCACTTGGATGTGTGCTGGCTATTGGGCACGCTGCAGTGAGGGAATTATAATTACTCCTGGCTGCAGCCAGGCAGTACCCTTATAAACCCCGCTGCGTCACTGCCAGCGTCACCCAATAGATTAACACTTTACACCCCTTTCTTTTAGCTGCCACCAGCTACGGCTTTTGATGAACAATTTATCAAGAGGGTCCGTAGCAACCCCAAAACAGTAGCGTAGTGCTTCAGGCACGTGCAAATTCGTTTATAGAGCAGGAGAAACAAACTAATAAATTTATAGGTTTATTCCTTAAAACAGGCAATGCTTATATAATATAAAAAGATGTAACAAACTGAGACAATATCGTTATGTACAGATGCAGTTATAAAATAAAATAGGATTAAGAATGAAAGTCACTCACATGGTTGTTAGATCATTACAGGCAAGCCAGGCTGGGGAAGGAGCCACACGTCATAGTTCATTGGTAGATCTCTTACTCAGCACATCCCAGCAGAAAGACTCCCCTAAGGAACTTCACTGTAAAGGGTATGCCACACTAAACAATATCGCTAACGGGATCGCTAAAAAACGTCACTATTTAGCGATCCTGTTAGCGATGTTGTTCAGTGCGGCAGCTTCCAGCGACGAGCTTCCTGCTGTGATCTCGCTCGTCGCTGGAATCGTTCCGGACCCTATTTTCTCGTCGGCGCTCCCGCTGGGTAAGTATCTAATCGCTGTGTGGCACCTTTTCTTAGCGATTTAGCGGTACTTTTGTACCGCTAAAGTCGTTAAGAAGATCGCTAACGGCGATAGCGTCGTTAACTATATCGCTAAATGTGGCCGCATTTAGCGATATAGAAACAATCCCGCTAGCGATCGCATTAGTATGCGTCGTTATCGTGATCGCTAGCGGGATTGTTTAGTGTGGCAGTACCTTAAGACTTATGCATGTCAGCTTCTGACCTCACAAAAAGGGCTGGTCCTCTAGCCACCTCCCCTGGCTGCAAGCTATGGTTTGAGCTCTGCAATATCATAAGGTTCATAACTCGGCGGGGAACTCTAGCAGAATAACGGCAGACCTATCAATGATCTTGCTTTGAAATAATGGTTCAAATGAACCCAAACTTGGGTGACATAGCTCATGGGGCACCCGAGAATTCCATTTCTCGGGCTCTGTTGGAGTTACGGGTTCACCGGTACCACGGGAACGATGCCCGTCGGCGCATGGTTCAACACAGTGACGTTCGTGTTTCTAGCGAATGCTCCCACCGTGTTATTAACCACAAAAGAATGAATACTCCAACATGGCTGCTATAGGAAGAAAGCACGTGTTCGGACAATGCAGGACCCCTGCGGTGAAGCGGGAAAACTTCCAGCACTGGCAGCTCACATTACACTGCCTGAGTGCAGGCTGACAGGGGGGGAAGGGAGAAGTATGAGAGCTGCAGAGAGAAGGAGGGCTTTCAGCAGTACAAAAAAAAAAAGAGATGAGGACAGCAATTCCAGCACAGCACTCATCACACCCCTATACTGTGTAACCCCTGCACCACTCATCATCTCCCCCTATACTGTGTAACCCCTGCATCTCATCATCTCCCCCTATACTGTGTAACTTCAGCCTCTCATCATCTCACCCTATACTGTGTAACCCCTGCACCTCTCATCATCTACCCCTATACTGTGTAACCCCAGCATCTCATCATCTCCCCCCATACTGTGTAACCCCTGCACCTCTCATCTACCCCTATACTGTGTAATCCCATCCTCTCATCATCTCCCCCTATACTGTGTAACCCCTGCACCTCTCATCATCTTCCCCTATACTGTGTAATCCCTGCACCTCTCATCTCCCCTATACTGTGTAACCCCTGCACCACTCATCTCCCCTATACTGTGTAACTCCAGCCTCTCATCATCTCCCCCTATACTGTGTAACCACTGCACCTCTCATCATCTCCCCCTATACTGTGTAACTCTAGCCTCTCATCATCTCCCCCTATACTGTGTAACCCCTGCACCTCTCATCATCTCCCCCTATACTGTGTAACCCTGCACCTCTCATCATCTCCCCTATACTGTGTAACCCCTGCACCACTCATCTCCCCTATACTGTGTAACTCCAGCCTCTCATCATCTCCCCCTATACTGTGTAACCCCTGCACCTCTCATCTCCCCCTGTACTGTGTAACCCCTGCACCACTCATCTCCCCTATACTGTGTAACTCCTGCACCTCTCATCATCTTCCCCTATACTGTGTAACCCCTGCACCTCTCATCATCTTCCCCTATACTGTGTAATCCCTGCACCTCTCATCTCCCCTTATACTGTGTAACCCCTGCACCACTCATCTCCCCTATACTGTGTAACTCCAGCCTCTCATCATCTCCCCCTATACTGTGTAACCCCTGCACCTCTCATCATCTCCCCCTATACTGTGTAACTCTAGCCTCTCATCATCTCCCCCTATACTGTGTAACCCCTGCACCTCTCATCATCTCCCCCTATACTGTGTAACTCCAGCCTCTCATCATCTCCCCAATACTGTGTAACCCCTGCACCTCTCATCATCTCCCCTATACTGTGTAACCCCAGACTCTCATCATCTCCCCCTATACTGTGTAACCCCAGACTCTCATCATCTCCCCCTATACTGTGTAATCCCAGCCTCTCATCATCTCCCCCTATACTGTGTAACCCCAGCATCTCATCATCTCCCCCCATACTGTGTAACACCTGCACCTCTCATCTCCCCCCTATACTGTGTAATCCCTGCACCCCTTATCATCTCCCCCTATACTGTGTAACTCCAGCCTCTCATCATCTCCCCCCATACTGTGTAACACCTGCACCTCTCATCTCCCCCTATACTGTGTAACCCCTGCACCTCTCATCATCTCCCCCTATACTGTGTAACCCCTGCACCACTCATCATCTCCCCCTATACTGTGTAACCCCTGCATCTCATCATCTCCCCCTATACTGTGTAACCCCTGTATCTCATCATCTCCCCCTATACTGTGTAACTCCAGCTTCTCATCATCTCACCCTATACTGTGTAACCCCTGCACCTCTCATCATCTACCCCTATACTGTGTAACCCCAGCATCTCATCATCTCCCCCCATACTGTGTAACCCCTGCACCTCTCATCATCTCCCCCCATACTGTGTAACCCCTGCACCTCTCATCTACCCCTATACTGTGTAATCCCATCCTCTCATCATCTCCCCCTATACTGTGTAACCCCTGCACCTCTCATCATCTTCCCCTATACTGTGTAATCCCTGCACCTCTCATCTCCCCCTATACTGTGTAACCCCTGCACCACTCATCTCCCCTATACTGTGTAACTCCAGCCTCTCATCATCTCCCCCTATACTGTGTAACCCCTGCACCTCTCATCATCTCCCCCTATACTGTGTAACTCTAGCCTCTCATCATCTCCCCCTATACTGTGTAACCCCTGCACCTCTCATCATCTCCCCCTATACTGTGTAACTCCAGCCTCTCATCATCTCCCCTATACTGTGTAACCCCTGCACCTCTCATCATCTCTCTGTATACTGTGTAACCCAGCCTCTCATCATCTCCCATATACTGTGTAACCCCAGACTCTCATCATCTCCCCCTATACTGTGTAACACCTGCACCTCTCATCTCCCCCCTATACTGTGTAATCCGTGCACCCCTTATCATCTCCCCCTATACTGTGTAACCCCAGACTCTCATCATCTCCCCCTATACTGTGTAATCCCAGCATCTCATCATCTCCCCCCATACTGTGTAATCCCTGCACCTCTCATCTCCCCCCATACTGTGTAACCCCTGCACCTCTCATCATCTCCCCCTATACTGTGTAACCCCAGACTCTCATCATCTCCCCCTATACTGTGTAACCCCTGCACCACTCATCATCTCCCCCTATACTGTGTAACCCCTGCACCTCTCATCTACCCCTATACTGTGTAATCCCAGCCTCTCATCATCTCCCCTATACTGTGTAACCCCTGCACCTCTCATCATCTCCCCCTATACTGTGTAACCCCAGACTCTCATCATCTCCCCTATACTGTGTAACCCCAGCCTCTCATCATCTCCCCCTATACTGTGTAATCCCATTGTGATGATACTGAAGCTTCATTTCTGGTGCTGTTTCCAGAACTCTCCCCCATAGTACTACAACCCCCACCCTTTGCAAGCACAGGGCAAACTACCCCTCCCTCCTTTTCTCTGCAGCTCACGCTTCCCTTCCCCCCCTGTCAGCCTGCACTCAGGCAGTGTAATGTGAGCTGCCAGTGCTGGAAGTTTTCCCGCTTCACCGCAGGGGTCCTGCATTGTCCGAACACGTGCTTTCTTCCTATAGCAGCCATGTTGTAGTATTCATTCTTTTTTGGTTAATAACACGGTGGGAGCATTCGCTAGAAACACGAACGTCACTGTGTTGAACCATGCACCGACGGGCATCGTTCCCGTGGTAGCGGTGAACCCGTAACTCCAACAGAGCCCGAGAAATGGAATTCTCGGGTGCCCCATGAGCTATGTCACCCAAGTTTGGGTTCATTTGAACCATTATTTCAAAGCAAGATCATTGATAGGTCTGCCATTATTCTGCTAGAGTTCCCCGCTGAGTTATGAACCTTATGATATTGCAGAGCTCAAACCATAGCTTGCAGCCAGGGGAGGTGGCCAGAGGACCAGCCCTTTTTGTGAGGTCAGAAGCTGACATGCATAAGTCTTACAGTGAAGTTCCTTTAGGGGAATTCTTTCTGCTGGGATGTGCTGAGTAAGAGATCTACCAATGAACTATGACGTGTGGCTCCTTCCCCCAGCCTGGCTTGCCTGTAATGATCTAACAACCATGTGAGTTATCTTTCATTCTTAATCCCATTTTATTTTATAACTGCATCTGTACATAACGATATTGTCTCAGTTTGTTACATCTTTTTATATTATATAAGCATTGCCTGTTTTTAAGGAATAAACCTATAAATTTATTAGTTTGTTTCTCCTGCTCTATAAACGAATTTTCACGTGCCTGACGTACTACGCTACTGTTTTGGGGTTGCTACGGACCCTCTTGATAAATTGTGTATTAAGTCAAACCCGTAGCTGGTGGCAGCTAAAGGAAAGGGGTGTAAAGTGTTAGTCTATTGGGTGGCGCTGGCAGTGACGGAACGGGTCTTATAAGGGTATTGCCTGGCTGCAGCCAGGAGTAATTATAATTCCCTCACTGCAGCGGGCCCCATAGCCAGCACACATCCAAGTAACCTGTCTGGCGACCAATTATCCTAGGTGCAGTTCCCTGACTGGCCTGAGGGTAAGGGGGCGCCAGAGAGCTGCAAGTTCCTAAGTGGAAGTGGGATAATTAAAAATCCCTGCAGTTTACTGGGTCGGACGGCAGCAGCCGTCGTGTGTGTGCACGTTCCATCACATGTGGTGGCAGCGGTGGGATCACAAGCCGTGACCCCCGGGCTACCGTGTGGCGGACTGTGTGCCCGTTCATCACATATTGGTGGCAGCGGTGGGATCACAAGCCGTGACCCCCGGGCTACCGTGTGGCGGACTGTGTGCCCGTTCATCACATATTGGTGGCAGCGGTGGGATCACAAGCCGTGACCCCGGGCTACCGTGTGGCGGACTGTGTGCCCGTTCATCACATATTGGTGGCAGCGGTGGGATTATAGAGCATTAGTGATCTGGTTTGAGCAATCATTCCATTCACTAAAAAACTTGCACGGTTCTTCAGCGACCCTGCAGCTAAAGTTTTGGAGAACAGACTCAGTGTTTATTAGTCCTGAGACAATTGTGTGTACTTGCGGTTACCCCTCCCTTCTCTTTGTTTTTCTATCCTATCTTTTATTTGGCAACGAGGGGGATTCGACTGGTATAATCGGAGTAGCAGGGAAACTCTTCTAGCCATATGCGAGTGGAGGCAGATTGTCCCCATGGACCAAACCAAGGCCGCAGTGATCCAGGCCCTGATGGCACGGGACCAAGCTCAGAGCGAGGAGGGCGCAGGAGCCGGCCCAAGCCAAGGTGGTGCCGCAGGAGCAGAGGCCCAACCCCTGACTGCTTACACCCAGGGCGGGATGGACCCTTACCTGCAGGCGGCCCTGGCGGGACTCTCCACTGACGACCAGGAAGAACGCCTGAAGCTGATCCAGAAAGCTCAAGAGAGAGCCGACCAGCGAGAGGCCAACCAGCGAGAGGCCGAGAGAGCCCAGCGAGAGGCCGAGAGGGCCGAGCGGGAGGCTGAGAGAGCCAAGCGGGAATCTCAGAGAGCCCATGAACTGGAGCTGCTCAGACAAGGGGCAATGCCCTCCACAGCCCAGAGCAGTGTGCCCAGCAGCCTCAGAGTCCCAAGCCCCGGCCGGAGCACTTTCCCGTGATGGAAAAGGACGGAGACTTGGACACTTTTCTGCGGGCCTTTGAGAAAGTCTGCAGACAGTACCGGCTGCCTGACAACCAATGGGCCAGGTACTTGACTCCCGGGCTAAAGGGCAAAGCTCTGGAGGCGTTTGCTTCACTCACGCCGGATCAAGATGACAACTATCAGGCCATCAAGCAGGCCCTGATTGCCAAGTACCAGCTAACCCCTGAGGTATACCGAAAGAAGTTCCGGAACCTCCAACGTGGCCCACACGACAGTTATAGCGATGTGGTGCAAGGACTCAGGAACCACTTTGACCAGTGGGTCCATGGACTGTCAGTTGACACCTTTGAGAAGCTGAGGGACCTGATGATCAAAGACCAGTTCCTGCATCTGTGCCCAGCTGAGGTCCGACAGTTCCTCCTGGACCGAGAACCGGAGGACGCGGTCAGAACAGCACGGATCGCCGACAGCTATGAGGCCAACCGGAAACCCGAGGTGCGGAAGCCCGTCGCCACCAGCTGGGGAGGGGGTAAGCCTGCAACCAACCCCAGTGCCCCTGCCAGTCGTCCCTCTGGAGGCACTATCCCCTTTGCCAGCGCCAGGCCTACATCAGACCCCCGCCAGTGTTTCTCCTGTAAAAGGACTGGTCACATCAGCGCCACCTGTCCGGAGAGGCAGAAGAACCCCCCAGCCAAGGCCTCCGGGCCCAACGCCTCTGTTCTTTTGGTGGGTGGTGTGGTGGGGAGGGTTGATGACAACGTGCAGCCCGTCCGCGTGGGGGCCCGTATTGCTACAGGCCTCAAGGACACCGGGGCTGAGCGAACCCTCATCCGACCCGAACTGGCGGCCCCTGAAGAGTTGATTCCGGGGAAAACCCTAACTGTCACAGGGATAGGGGGTGTCCACTACCCCTTGCCGATAGCCCAAGTTTTCATTGACTGGGGTACCGGGAGCGGGGTGAAGGAAGTGGGGGTGTCCGAAAACCTGCCCACTGATGTTTTATTGGGGACTGATCTGGGGAGGATGGTGGCGTACTATGTCCCTGACACCCCTTCCCAATCTGATGATAAGGTTAACGGTAACCATGATGTTGATGTTGATGATGATGGGAAACTGATTGTGTTACCTGCTAATGCTTTGCGAAGTGATGATGCAACTGATAACCTTTCTTTCCCTAGGACTGATGTTGATAGTGATGTATCTGTGCCATCTGAATCTGTTAACCCTTTCTCTGAAGTGGTAGATGTGTCCACAGGTACAGGAGCGTTCAGTCCCGTCGCTCTGCGGAGTGAGACGGCTGAGGAACCCCTAGCAGGAGCAAGCGATAGTGCTCAAGGAAATGGGGAGGTGCATGGGAACCGGGAGGAAGGTGACGCCATGACACTGACCAGTGCCACCGAGGAAGGTAACTGGCCCATAAGTAGCACTGCTCCTGAAGTGTTGGGGGTGGATGGGGAGGTAGAGCCCATAGCAGCGCAGGCTGATGGGTCTATAGAAATCCCCGGGGAGACTGCATATGTAGCTGCTGTCACCCGCAGTCAGAGTGCCCGGATCGCAGGTAGCGCCCTGCCATCTGGACCCTCCTCCGCTACAGGAGAGACTGAACCAGAGGTGGACCCAGAGCCGGTCCCAGAGGGTCCCAGTGAGGAAGGAACCCTGACGTCACTTCTGGCTGCCTCCAGCCAGGAGTTCCAGGCCGCTCTGCACTCAGATGCGAGCCTGGGGAACTTGAGGCACCTCGCCGAGACGCCCACCTCCGTGACTGATAAGGAGAGGGTGTTCTGGGAACGAGGAAGGTTGTACCGGGAGACAGTACCCGGAGATTCCCAAAAGGAGTGGTTGAGGGGGAAACAGCTGGTCGTCCCGCACCAGTTCCGAGGTGAGTTGTTGAGGATTGCCCATGCGATTCCACTTGCTGGACACTTGGGGATTAGCAAAACTAAGGCACGGCTGTCTCAACACTTCTATTGGCCCAAGATGGGGACAGATGTGACTAACTACTGCCGCTCCTGTATCACCTGTCAAAGAGTGGGGAAGATGGGGCCTGCTCTTAAGGCTCCCCTGATCCCGTTGCCAGTGATAGAGGAGCCTTTCCAGAGGATCGCGGTGGACATTGTGGGCCCGCTGGCCGTCCCCAGCAGCTCTGGAAAGCAATACATCCTTACTGTGGTAGACTACGCTACCCGGTACCCGGAGGCAGTAGCGCTGTCCTCAACTAGGGCAGATAAGGTGGCGGATGCACTGGTGACCATCTTTTCACGGGTAGGATTTCCCAGGGAGATGCTTACCGATCAAGGGACTCAATTTATGTCTCGCCTAATGAAGGCTCTCTGCAGCAAAATGCAGGTGACGCGTATGGTATCGAGTGCGTATCACCCACAGACCAATGGTTTGTGTGAGCGCTTTAACGGTACCCTCAAACAGATGCTCCGCATGCTGGTTGAGACCCAGGGACGCGATTGGGAGCGGTACCTCCCACACCTGCTATTTGCCTACAGAGAAGTCCCGCAGGCCTCGACGGGGTTCTCCCCCTTCGAGCTCCTGTATGGTAGGCGAGTCCGGGGACCCCTTGGGTTGATAAGAGAATCCTGGGAAGATGAGCCAAACCCACGGAAGTGTCCATCGTGGATTATGTCATGCGCTTCCGCGACAAGATGCAGACCTTGACGCAGTTGGTGCATGACAACATGACGCAGGCTCAGGCTGACCAGAAGCACTGGTACGACCAGAACGCCCGGGAGCGGACCTACCAGGTGGGTCAAAAGGTGTGGGTGCTGGTCCCCGTACCAAAGGATAAGCTTCAGGCAGCCTGGGAAGGCCCGTACGTCGTGCACCAACAGCTCAACCCAGCCACCTACGTGGTCACGCTTGACCACACTCGGGGTAGGCGCAAGGCCTTTCACGTCAACATGATGAAGGCCCATCACGAACGTGAAGCTTGCGTCCTACCGGTCTGCAATCTGCCCGAGGACGGGGAAGAGGATCCCCTACTAGACATGCTAGCCCAAGCCATGGCCAATGGGTTATCACGACGTGGCAAACCCGCTGAGGTGCGCATGTCGGATTACCGAGAGGTCATGCCTCCGTAGCGCCCTCTAAAGGGTGGAGGTGTGATGATACTGAAGCTTCATTTCTGGTGCTGTTTCCAGAACTCTCCCCCATAGTACTACAACCCCCACCGTTTGCAAGCACAGGGCAAACTACCCCTCCCTCCTTTTCTCTGCAGCTCACGCTTCCCTTCCCCCTGTCAGCCTGCACTCAGGCAGTGTAATGTGAGCTGCCAGTGCTGGAAGTTTTCCCGCTTCACCGCAGGGGTCCTGCATTGTCCGAACACGTGCTTTCTTCCTATAGCAGCCATGTTGTAGTATTCATTCTTTTTTGGTTAATAACACGGTGGGAGCATTCGCTAGAAACACGAACGTCACTGTGTTGAACCATGCGCCGACGGGCATCGTTCACGTGGTACCGGTGAACCCGTAACTCCAACAGAGCCCGAGAAATGGAATTCTCGGGTGCCCCATGAGCTATGTCACCCAAGTTTGGGTTCATTTGAACCATTATTTCAAAGCAAGATCATTGATAGGTCTGCCATTATTCTGCTAGAGTTCCCCACTGAGTTATGAACCTTATGATATCGCAGAGTTCAAACCATAGCTTGCAGCCAGGGGAGGTGGCCAGAGGACCAGCCCTTTTTGTGAGGTCAGAAGCTGACATACATAAGTCTTACAGTGAAGTTCCTTAGTAGAATTCTTTCTGCTGGGATGTGCTGAGTAAGAGATCTCCCAATGAACTATGACGTGTGGCTCCTTCCCCCAGCCTGGCTTGCCTGTAATGATCTAACAACCATGTGAGTTATCTTTCATTCTTAATCCCATTTTATTTTATAACTGCATCTGTACATAACGATATTGTCTCAGTTTGTTACATCTTTTTATATTATATAAGCATTGCCTGTTTTTAAGGAATAAACCTATAAATTTATTAGTTTGTTTCTCCTGCTCTATAAACGAATTTTCACGTGCCTGACGTACTACGCTACTGTTTTGGGGTTGCTACGGACCCTCTTGATAAATTGTGTATTAAGTCAAACCCGTAGCTGGTGGCAGCTAAAGGAAAGGGGTGTAAAGTGTTAGTCTATTGGGTGGCGCTGGCAGTGACGGAACGGGTCTTATAAGGGTATTGCCTGGCTGCAGCCAGGAGTAATTATAATTCCCTCACTGCAGCGGGCCCCATAGCCAGCACACATCCAAGTGACCTGTCTGGCGACCAATTATCCTAGGTGCAGTTCCCTGACTGGCCTGAGGGTAAGGGGGGCGCCAGAGAGCTGCAAGTTCCTAAGTGGAAGTGGGATAATTAAAAATCCCTGCAGTTTACTGGGTCGGACGGCAGCAGCCGTCGTGTGTGTGCACGTTCCATCACATGTGGTGGCAGCGGTGGGATCACAAGCCGTGACCCCCGGGCTACCGTGTGGCGGACTGTGTGCCCGTTCATCACATATTGGTGGCAGCGGTGGGATCACAAGCCGTGACCCCCGGGCTACCGTGTGGCGGACTGTGTGCCCGTTCATCACATATTGGTGGCAGCGGTGGGATCACAAGCCGTGACCCCCGGGCTACCGTGTGGCGGACTGTGTGCCCGTTCATCACACCCATCCTCTCATCATCTCCCCCTATACTGTGTAACCCCTGCACCTCTCATCATCTCCCCCTATACTGTGTAACCCCTGCACCTCTCATCATCTCCCCCTATACTCTGTAACCCCTGCACCTCTCATCATCTCCCCTATACTGTGTAACCCCTGCACCACTCATCATCTCCCCTATACTATGTAACCCCTGCACCACTCATCATCTCCCCCTATACTGTGTAACCCCTGCATCTCATCATCTCCCCTATACTGTGTAACTCCAGCCTCTCATCATCTCCCCCTATACTGTGTAACCCCTGCACCTCTCATCATCTATCCCTATACTGTGTAATCCCATCCTCTCATCATCTCCCCCTATACTGTGTAACCCCTGCACCTCTCATCATCTTCCCCTATACTGTGTAATCCCTGCACCTCTCATCTCCCCCTATACTGTGTAACCCCTGCACCACTCATCTCCCCTATACTGTGTAACTCTAGCCTCTCATCATCTCCCCCTATACTGTGTAACCCCTGCACCTCTCATCATCTCCCCCTATACTGTGTAACCCCTGCACCTCTCATCATCTCCCCCTATACTGTGTAACCCCTGCACCACTCATCTCCCCTATACTGTGTAACTCCAGCCTCTCATCATCTCCCCCTATACTGTGTAACCCTGCACCTCTCATCTCCCCCTATACTGTGTAACCCCTGCACCACTCATCTCCCCTATACTGTGTAACTCCTGCACCTCTCCTCATCTTCCCCTATACTGTGTAACCCCTGCACCTCTCATCATCTTCCCCTATACTGTGTAATCCCTGCACCTCTCATCTCCCCTTATACTGTGTAACCCCTGCACCACTCATCTCCCCTATACTGTGTAACTCCAGCCTCTCATCATCTCCCCCTATACTGTGTAACCCCTGCACCTCTCATCATCTCCCCTATACTGTGTAACTCTAGCCTCTCATCATCTCCCCCTATACTGTGTAACCCCTGCACCTCTCATCATCTCCCCCTATACTGTGTAACTCCAGCCTCTCATCATCTCCCCAATACTGTGTAACCCCTGCACCTCTCATCATCTCCCCTATACTGTGTAACCCCAGACTCTCATCATCTCCCCCTATACTGTGTAAACCCAGACTCTCATCATCTCCCCCTATACTGTGTAACCCCAGCATCTCATCATCTCCCCCCATACTGTGTAACACCTGCACCTCTCATCTCCCCCCTATACTGTGTAATCCCTGCACCCCTTATCATCTCCCCCTATACTGTGTAACTCCAGCCTCTCATCATCTCCCCCCATACTGTGTAACACCTGCACCTCTCATCTCCCCCTATACTGTGTAACCCTGCACCTCTCATCATCTCCCCCTATACTGTGTAACCCCTGCACCACTCATCATCTCCCCCTATACTGTGTAACCCCTGCATCTCATCATCTCCCCCTATACTGTGTAACCCCTGTATCTCATCATCTCCCCCTATACTGTGTAACTCCAGCTTCTCATCATCTCACCCTATACTGTGTAACCCCTGCACCTCTCATCATCTACCCCTATACTGTGTAACCCCAGCATCTCATCATCTCCCCCCATACTGTGTAACCCTGCACCTCTCATCATCTCCCCCCATACTGTTTAACCCTGCACCTCTCATCTACCCCTATACTGTGTAATCCCATCCTCTCATCATCTCCCCCTATACTGTGTAACCCCTGCACCTCTCATCATCTTCCCCTATACTGTGTAATCCCTGCACCTCTCATCTCCCCCTATACTGTGTAACCCCTGCACCACTCATCTCCCCTATACTGTGTAACTCCAGCCTCTCATCATCTCCCCTATACTGTGTAACCCCTGCACCTCTCATCATCTCCCCCTATACTGTGTAACTCTAGCCTCTCATCATCTCCCCTATACTGTGTAACCCCTGCACCTCTCATCATCTCCCCCTATACTGTGTAACTCCAGCCTCTCATCATCTCCTCTATACTGTGTAACCCCTGCACCTCTCATCATCTCTCTGTATACTGTGTAACCCAGCCTCTCATCATCTCCCCATATACTGTGTAACCCCAGACTCTCATCATCTCCCCCTATACTGTGTAACACCTGCACCTCTCATCTCCCCCCTATACTGTGTAATCCGTGCACCCCTTATCATCTCCCCCTATACTGTGTAACCCCAGACTCTCATCATCTCCCCCTATACTGTGTAATCCCAGCATCTCATCATCTCCCCCATACTGTGTAATCCCTGCACCTCATCATCTCCCCCATACTGTGTAACACCTGCACCTCTCATCTCCCTCTATACTGTGTAACCCCTGCACCTCTCATCATCTCCCCCTATACTGTGTAACCCCAGACTCTCATCATCTCCCCCTATACTGTGTAACCCCTGCACCACTCATCATCTCCCCCTATACTGTGTAACCCCTGCACCTCTCATCTACCCTATACTGTGTAATCCCAGCCTCTCATCATCTCCCCTATACTGTGTAACCCTGCACCTCTCATCATCTCCCCTATACTGTGTAACCCCAGACTCTCATCATCTCCCCCTATACTGTGTAACCCCAGCCTCTCATCATCTCCCCTATACTGTGTAATCCCATTGTGATGATACTGAAGCTTCATTTCTGGTGCTGTTTCCAGAACTCTCCCCCATAGTACTACAACCCCCACCGTTTGCAAGCACAGGGCAAACTCCCCCTCCCTCCTTTTCTCTGCAGCTCACGCTTCCCTTCCCCCCCTGTCAGCCTGCACTCAGGCAGTGTAATGTGAGCTGCCAGTGCTGGAAGTTTTCCCGCTTCACCGCAGGGGTCCTGCATTGTCCGAACACGTGCTTTCTTCCTATAGCAGCCATGTTGTAGTATTCATTCTTTTTTGGTTAATAACACGGTGGGAGCATTCGCTAGAAATACGAACGTCACTGTGTTGAACCATGCACCGACGGGCATCGTTCCCGTGGTAGCGGTGAACCCGTAACTCCAACAGAGCCCGAGAAATGGAATTCTCGGGTGCCCATGAGCTATGTCACCCAAGTTTGGGTTCATTTGAACCATTATTTCAAAGCAAGATCATTGATAGGTCTGCCATTATTCTGCTAGAGTTCCCCGCTGAGTTATGAACCTTATGATATTGCAGAGCTCAAACCATAGCTTGCAGCCAGGGGAGGTGGCCAGAGGACCAGCCCTTTTTGTGAGGTCAGAAGCTGACATGCATAAGTCTTACAGTGAAGTTCCTTTAGGGGAATTCTTTCTGCTGGGATGTGCTGAGTAAGAGATCTACCAATGAACTATGACGTGTGGCTCCTTCCCCCAGCCTGGCTTGCCTGTAATGATCTAACAACCATGTGAGTTATCTTTCATTCTTAATCCCATTTTATTTTATAACTGCATCTGTACATAACGATATTGTCTCAGTTTGTTACATCTTTTTATATTATATAAGCATTGCCTGTTTTTAAGGAATAAACCTATAAATTTATTAGTTTGTTTCTCCTGCTCTATAAACGAATTTTCACGTGCCTGACGTACTACGCTACTGTTTTGGGGTTGCTACGGACCCTCTTGATAAATTGTGTATTAAGTCAAACCCGTAGCTGGTGGCAGCTAAAGGAAAGGGGTGTAAAGTGTTAGTCTATTGGGTGGCGCTGGCAGTGACGGAACGGGTCTTATAAGGGTATTGCCTGGCTGCAGCCAGGAGTAATTATAATTCCCTCACTGCAGCGGGCCCCATAGCCAGCACACATCCAAGTAACCTGTCTGGCGACCAATTATCCTAGGTGCAGTTCCCTGACTGGCCTGAGGGTAAGGGGGGCGCCAGAGAGCTGCAAGTTCCTAAGTGGAAGTGGGATAATTAAAAATCCCTGCAGTTTACTGGGTCGGATGGCAGCAGCCGTCGTGTGTGTGCACGTTCCATCACATGTGGTGGCAGCGGTGGGATCACAAGCCGTGACCCCCGGGCTACCGTGTGGCGGACTGTGTGCCCGTTCATCACATATTGGTGGCAGCGGTGGGATCACAAGCCGTGACCCCGGGCTACCGTGTGGCGGACTGTGTGCCCGTTCATCACATATTGGTGGCAGCGGTGGGATCACAAGCCGTGACCCCGGGCTACCGTGTGGCGGACTGTGTGCCCGTTCATCACATATTGGTGGCAGCGGTGGGATTATAGAGCATTAGTGATCTGGTTTGAGCAATCATTCCATTCACTAAAAAACTTGCACGGTTCTTCAGCGACCCTGCAGCTAAAGTTTTGGAGAACAGACTCAGTGTTTATTAGTCCTGAGACAATTGTGTGTACTTGCGGTTACCCCTCCCTTCTCTTTGTTTTTCTATCCTATCTTTTATTTGGCAACGAGGGGGATTCGACTGGTATAATCGGAGTAGCAGGGAAACTCTTCTAGCCATATGCGAGTGGAGGCAGATTGTCCCCATGGACCAAACCAAGGCCGCAGTGATCCAGGCCCTGATGGCACGGGACCAAGCTCAGAGCGAGGAGGGCGCAGGAGCCGGCCCAAGCCAAGGTGGTGCCGCAGGAGCAGAGGCCCAACCCCTGACTGCTTACACCCAGGGCGGGATGGACCCTTACCTGCAGGCGGCCCTGGCGGGACTCTCCACTGACGACCAGGAAGAACGCCTGAAGCTGATCCAGAAAGCTCAAGAGAGAGCCGACCAGCGAGAGGCCAACCAGCGAGAGGCCGAGAGAGCCCAGCGAGAGGCCGAGAGGGCCGAGCGGGAGGCTGAGAGAGCCAAGCGGGAAGCTCAGAGAGCCCATGAACTGGAGCTGCTCAGACAAGGGGCAATGCCCTCCACAGCCCAGAGCAGTGTGCCCAGCAGCGCTCAGAGTCCCAAGCCCCGGCCGGAGCACTTTCCCGTGATGGAAAAGGACGGAGACTTGGACACTTTTCTGCGGGCCTTTGAGAAAGTCTGCAGACAGTACCGGCTGCCTGACAACCAATGGGCCAGGTACTTGACTCCCGGGCTAAAGGGCAAAGCTCTGGAGGCGTTTGCTTCACTCACGCCGGATCAAGATGACAACTATCAGGCCATCAAGCAGGCCCTGATTGCCAAGTACCAGCTAACCCCTGAGGTATACCGAAAGAAGTTCCGGAACCTCCAACGTGGCCCACACGACAGTTATAGCGATGTGGTGCAAGGACTCAGGAACCACTTTGACCAGTGGGTCCATGGACTGTCAGTTGACACCTTTGAGAAGCTGAGGGACCTGATGATCAAAGACCAGTTCCTGCATCTGTGCCCAGCTGAGGTCCGACAGTTCCTCCTGGACCGAGAACCGGAGGACGCGGTCAGAACAGCACGGATCGCCGACAGCTATGAGGCCAACCGGAAACCCGAGGTGCGGAAGCCCGTCGCCACCAGCTGGGGAGGGGGTAAGCCTGCAACCAACCCCAGTGCCCCTGCCAGTTGTCCCTCTGGAGGCACTATCCCCTTTGCCAGCGCCAGGCCTACATCAGACCCCCGCCAGTGTTTCTCCTGTAAAAGGACTGGTCACATCAGCGCCACCTGTCCGGAGAGGCAGAAGAACCCCCCAGCCAAGGCCTCCGGGCCCAACGCCTCTGTTCTTTTGGTGGGTGGTGTGGTGGGGAGGGTTGATGACAACGTGCAGCCCGTCCGCGTGGGGGCCCGTATTGCTACAGGCCTCAAGGACACCGGGGCTGAGCGAACCCTCATCCGACCCGAACTGGCGGCCCCTGAAGAGTTGATTCCGGGGAAAACCCTAACTGTCACAGGGATAGGGGGTGTCCACTACCCCTTGCCGATAGCCCAAGTTTTCATTGACTGGGGTACCGGGAGCGGGGTGAAGGAAGTGGGGGTGTCCGAAAACCTGCCCACTGATGTTTTATTGGGGACTGATCTGGGGAGGATGGTGGCGTACTATGTCCCTGACACCCCTTCCCAATCTGATGATAAGGTTAACGGTAACCATGATGTTGATGTTGATGATGATGGGAAACTGATTGTGTTACCTGCTAATGCTTTGCGAAGTGATGATGCAACTGATAACCTTTCTTTCCCTAGGACTGATGTTGATAGTGATGTATCTGTGCCATCTGAATCTGTTAACCCTTTCTCTGAAGTGGTAGATGTGTCCACAGGTACAGGAGCGTTCAGTCCCGTCGCTCTGCGGAGTGAGACGGCTGAGGAACCCCTAGCAGGAGCAAGCGATAGTGCTCAAGGAAATGGGGAGGTGCATGGGAACCGGGAGGAAGGTGACGCCATGACACTGACCAGTGCCACCGAGGAAGGTAACTGGCCCATAAGTAGCACTGCTCCTGAAGTGTTGGGGGTGGATGGGGAGGTAGAGCCCATAGCAGCGCAGGCTGATGGGTCTATAGAAATCCCCGGGGAGACTGCATATGTAGCTGCTGTCACCCGCAGTCAGAGTGCCCGGATCGCAGGTAGCGCCCTGCCATCTGGACCCTCCTCCGCTACAGGAGAGACTGAACCAGAGGTGGACCCAGAGCCGGTCCCAGAGGGTCCCAGTGAGGAAGGAACCCTGACGTCACTTCTGGCTGCCTCCAGCCAGGAGTTCCAGGCCGCTCTGCACTCAGATGCGAGCCTGGGGAACTTGAGGCACCTCGCCGAGACGCCCACCTCCGTGACTGATAAGGAGAGGGTGTTCTGGGAACGAGGAAGGTTGTACCGGGAGACAGTACCCGGAGATTCCCAAAAGGAGTGGTTGAGGGGGAAACAGCTGGTCGTCCCGCACCAGTTCCGAGGTGAGTTGTTGAGGATTGCCCATGCGATTCCACTTGCTGGACACTTGGGGATTAGCAAAACTAAGGCACGGCTGTCTCAACACTTCTATTGGCCCAAGATGGGGACAGATGTGACTAACTACTGCCGCTCCTGTATCACCTGTCAAAGAGTGGGGAAGATGGGGCCTGCTCTTAAGGCTCCCCTGATCCCGTTGCCAGTGATAGAGGAGCCTTTCCAGAGGATCGCGGTGGACATTGTGGGCCCGCTGGCCGTCCCCAGCAGCTCTGGAAAGCAATACATCCTTACTGTGGTAGACTACGCTACCCGGTACCCGGAGGCAGTAGCGCTGTCCTCAACTAGGGCAGATAAGGTGGCGGATGCACTGGTGACCATCTTTTCACGGGTAGGATTTCCCAGGGAGATGCTTACCGATCAAGGGACTCAATTTATGTCTCGCCTAATGAAGGCTCTCTGCAGCAAAATGCAGGTGACGCGTATGGTATCGAGTGCGTATCACCCACAGACCAATGGTTTGTGTGAGCGCTTTAACGGTACCCTCAAACAGATGCTCCGCATGCTGGTTGAGACCCAGGGACGCGATTGGGAGCGGTACCTCCCACACCTGCTATTTGCCTACAGAGAAGTCCCGCAGGCCTCGACGGGGTTCTCCCCTTCGAGCTCCTGTATGGTAGGCGAGTCCGGGGACCCCTTGGGTTGATAAGAGAATCCTGGGAAGATGAGCCAAACCCCACGGAAGTGTCCATCGTGGATTATGTCATGCGCTTCCGCGACAAGATGCAGACCTTGACGCAGTTGGTGCATGACAACATGACGCAGGCTCAGGCTGACCAGAAGCACTGGTACGACCAGAACGCCCGGGAGCGGACCTACCAGGTGGGTCAAAAGGTGTGGGTGCTGGTCCCGTACCAAAGGATAAGCTTCAGGCAGCCTGGGAAGGCCCGTACGTCGTGCACCAACAGCTCAACCCAGCCACCTACGTGGTCACGCTTGACCACACTCGGGGTAGGCGCAAGGCCTTTCACGTCAACATGATGAAGGCCCATCACGAACGTGAAGCTTGCGTCCTACCGGTCTGCAATCTGCCCGAGGACGGGGAAGAGGATCCCCTACTAGACATGCTAGCCCAAGCCATGGCCAATGGGTTATCACGACGTGGCAAACCCGCTGAGGTGCGCATGTCGGATTACCGAGAGGTCATGCCTCCGTAGCGCCCTCTAAAGGGTGGAGGTGTGATAATACTGAAGCTTCATTTCTGGTGCTGTTTCCAGAACTCTCCCCATAGTACTACAACCCCCACCGTTTGCAAGCACAGGGCAAACTACCCCTCCCTCCTTTTCTCTGCAGCTCACGCTTCCCTTCCCCCCCTGTCAGCCTGCACTCAGGCAGTGTAATGTGAGCTGCCAGTGCTGGAAGTTTTCCCGCTTCACCGCAGGGGTCCTGCATTGTCCGAACACGTGCTTTCTTCCTATAGCAGCCATGTTGTAGTATTCATTCTTTTTTGGTTAATAACACGGTGGGAGCATTCGCTAGAAACACGAACGTCACTGTGTTGAACCATGCGCCGACGGGCATCGTTCACGTGGTACCGGTGAACCCGTAACTCCAACAGAGCCCGAGAAATGGAATTCTCGGGTGCCCCATGAGCTATGTCACCCAAGTTTGGGTTCATTTGAACCATTATTTCAAAGCAAGATCATTGATAGGTCTGCCATTATTCTGCTAGAGTTCCCCGCTGAGTTATGAACCTTATGATATCGCAGAGTTCAAACCATAGCTTGCAGCCAGGGGAGGTGGCCAGAGGACCAGCCCTTTTTGTGAGGTCAGAAGCTGACATACATAAGTCTTACAGTGAAGTTCCTTAGTAGAATTCTTTCTGCTGGATGTGCTGAGTAAGAGATCTCCCAATGAACTATGACGTGTGGCTCCTTCCCCAGCCTGGCTTGCCTGTAATGATCTAACAACCATGTGAGTTATCTTTCATTCTTAATCCCATTTTATTTTATAACTGCATCTGTACATAACGATATTGTCTCAGTTTGTTACATCTTTTTATATTATATAAGCATTGCCTGTTTTTAAGGAATAAACCTATAAATTTATTAGTTTGTTTCTCCTGCTCTATAAACGAATTTTCACGTGCCTGACGTACTACGCTACTGTTTTGGGGTTGCTACGGACCCTCTTGATAAATTGTGTATTAAGTCAAACCCGTAGCTGGTGGCAGCTAAAGGAAAGGGGTGTAAAGTGTTAGTCTATTGGGTGGCGCTGGCAGTGACGGAACGGGTCTTATAAGGGTATTGCCTGGCTGCAGCCAGGAGTAATTATAATTCCCTCACTGCAGCGGGCCCATAGCCAGCACACATCCAAGTGACCTGTCTGGCGACCAATTATCCTAGGTGCAGTTCCCTGACTGGCCTGAGGGTAAGGGGGGCGCCAGAGAGCTGCAAGTTCCTAAGTGGAAGTGGGATAATTAAAAATCCCTGCAGTTTACTGGGTCGGACGGCAGCAGCCGTCGTGTGTGTGCACGTTCCATCACATGTGGTGGCAGCGGTGGGATCACAAGCCGTGACCCCGGGCTACCGTGTGGCGGACTGTGTGCCCGTTCATCACATATTGGTGGCAGCGGTGGGATCACAAGCCGTGACCCCGGGCTACCGTTGTGGCGGACTGTGTGCCCGTTCATCACATATTGGTGGCAGCGGTGGGATCACAAGCCGTGACCCCGGGCTACCGTGTGGCGGACTGTGTGCCCGTTCATCACACCCATCCTCTCATCATCTCCCCCTATACTGTGTAACCCCTGCACCTCTCATCATCTCCCCCTATACTGTGTAACCCCTGCACCTTCATCATCTCCCCCTATACTCTGTAACCCTGCACCTCTCATCATCTCCCCCTATACTGTGTAACCCCTGCACCACTCATCATCTCCCCCTATACTATGTAACCCCTGCACCACTCATCATCTCCCCCTATACTGTGTAACCCCTGCATCTCATCATCTCCCCTATACTGTGTAACTCCAGCCTCTCATCATCTCCCCCTATACTGTGTAACCCCTGCACCTCTCATCATCTATCCCTATACTGTGTAATCCATCCTCTCATCATCTCCCCTATACTGTGTAACCCCTGCACCTCTCATCATCTTCCCCTATACTGTGTAATCCTGCACCTCTCATCTCCCCCTATACTGTGTAACCCTGCACCACTCATCTCCCCTATACTGTGTAACTCCAGCCTCTCATCATCTCCCCTTATACTGTGTAACCCCTGCACCTCTCATCATCTCCCCCTATACTGTGTAACTCTAGCCTCTCATCATCTCCCCCTATACTGTGTAACCCCTGCACCTCTCATCATCTCCCCCTCTACTGTGTAACCCCTGCACCTTCATCATCTCCCCCTATACTGTGTAACCCCTGCACCACTCATCTCCCCTATACTGTGTAACTCCAGCCTCTCATCATCTCCCCCTATACTGTGTAACCCCTGCACCTCTCATCTCCCCTTATACTGTGTAACCCCTGCACCACTCATCTCCCCTATACTGTGTAACTCCAGCCTCTCATCATCTCCCCCTATACTGTGTAACCCTGCACCTCTCATCATTCCCCTATACTGTGTAACTCTAGCCTCTCATCATCTCCCCCTATACTGTGTAACCCTGCACCTCTCATCATCTCCCCTATACTGTGTAACTCTAGCCTCTCATCATCTCCCCCTATACTGTGTAACCCCTGCACCTCTCATCATCTCCCCCTATACTGTGTAACTCCAGCCTCTCATCATCTCCCCTATACTGTGTAACCCCTGCACCTCTCATCATCTCCCCTATACTGTGTAACCCTGTACCTCTCATCATCTCCCCCTATACTGTGTAACCCCAGACTCTCATCATCTCCCCCTATACTGTGTAACCCCAGACTCTCATCATCTCCCCTATACTGTGTAATCCAGCCTCTCATCATCTCCCCCTATACTGTGTAACCCCAGCATCTCATCATCTCCCCCCATACTGTGTAACACCTGCACCTCTCATCTCCCCCCTATACTGTGTAATCCCTGAACCCCTTATCATCTCCCCTATACTGTGTAACTCCAGCCTCTCATCATCTCCCCCATACTGTGTAACACCTGCACCTCTCATCTCCCCTATACAGTGTAACCCCTGCACCTCTCATCATCTCCCCTATACTGTGTAACCCCTGCACCACTCATCATCTCCCCCTATACTGTGTAACCCTGCATCTCATCATCTCCCCCTATACTGTGTAACTCCAGCCTCTCATCATCTCACCCTATACTGTGTAACCCTGCACCTCTCATCATCTACCCCTATACTGTGTAACCCCAGCATCTCATCATCTCCCCCCATACTGTGTAACCCCTGCACCTCTCATCTACCCCTATACTGTGTAATCCCATCCTCTCATCATCTCCCCTATACTGTGTAACCCTGCACCTCTCATCATCTTCCCCTATACTGTGTAATCCTACACCTCTCATCTCCCCCTATACTGTGTAACCCCTGCACCACTCATCTCCCCCTATACTGTGTAACCCCTGCACCTCTCATCATCTCCCCCTATACTGTGTAACCCTGCACTCTCATCATCTCCCCCTATACTGTATAACCCCTGCACCTTCATCATCTCCCCTATACTGTGTAACCCCTGCACCACTCATCTCCCTATACTGTGTAACTCCAGCCTCTCATCATCTCCCCCTATACTGTGTAACCCCTGCACCTCTCATCTCCCCCTATACTGTGTAACCCCTGCACCACTCATCTCCCCTATACTGTGTAACTCCTGCACCTCTCCTCATCTTCCCCTATACTGTGTAACCCCTGCACCTCTCATCATCTTCCCCTATACTGTGTAATCCCTGCACCTCTCATCTCCCCTTATACTGTGTAACCCTGCACCACTCATCTCCCCTATACTGTGTAACTCCAGCCTCTCATCATCTCCCCCTATACTGTGTAACCCCTGCACCTCTCATCATCTCCCCCTATACTGTGTAACTCTAGCCTCTCATCATCTCCCCCTATACTGTGTAACCCCTGCACCTCTCATCATCTCCCCCTATACTGTGTAACTCCAGCCTCTCATCATCTCCCCTATACTGTGTAACCCCTGCACCTCTCATCATCTCCCCCTATACTGTGTAACCCCAGACTCTCATCATCTCCCCTATACTGTGTAACCCCAGACTCTCATCATCTCCCCCTATACTGTGTAATCCCAGCCTCTCATCATCTCCCCCTATACTGTGTAACCCCAGCATCTCATCATCTCCCCCCATACTGTGTAACACCTGAACCTCTCATCTCCCCCTATACTGTGTAATCCCTGCACCCCTTATCATCTCCCCCTATACTGTGTAACTCCAGCCTCTCATCATCTCCCCCATACTGTGTAACACCTGCACCTCTCATATCCCCCTATACTGTGTAACCCCTGCACCTCTCATCATCTCCCCTATACTGTGTAACCCCAGACTCTCATTATCTCCCCCTATACTGTGTAACCCCTGCACCACTCATCATCTCCCCCTATACTGTGTAACCCCTGCACCTCTCATCTACCCCTATACTGTGTAATCCCAGCCTCTCTATGTGATGAACGGTGCCGCGGTCCGCCACACGGTAGCCCGGGGGTCACGGCTTGTGATCCCACCGCTGCCACCACATGTGATGGAACGTGCACACACACGACGGCTGCTGCCGTCCGACCCAGTAAACTGCAGGGATTTTTAATTATCCCACTTCCACTTAGGAACTTGCAGCTCTCTGGCGCCCCCTTACCCTCAGGCCAGTCAGGGAACTGCACCTAGGATAATTGGTCGCCAGACAGGTCACTTGGAGGTGTGCTGGCTATGGGGCCCGCTGCAGTGAGGGAATTATAATTACTCCTGGCTGCAGCCAGGCAATACCCTTATAAGACCCGTTCCGTCAATGCCAGCGCCACCCAATAGACTAACACTTTACACCCCTTTCCTTTAGCTGCCACCAGCTACGGGTTTGACTTAATACACAATTTATCAAAAGGGTCCGTAGCAACCCCAAAACAGTAGCGTAGTACGTCAGGCATGTGAAAATTCGTTTATAGAGCAGGAGAAACAAACTAATAAATTTATAGGTTTATTCCTTAAAAAACAGGCAATGCTTATATAATATAAAAAGATGTAACAAACTGAGACAATATCGTTATGTACAGATGCAGTTATAAAATAAAATGGGATTAAGACTGAAAGATAACTCACATGGTTGTTAGATCATTACAGGCAAGCCAGGCTGGGGGAAGGAGCCACACGTCATAGCTCATTGGGAGATCTCTTACTCAGCACATCCCAGCAGAATGACTCCCCCTAAGGAACTTCACTGTAAGACTTATGCAGGTCAGCTTCTGACCTCACAAAAAGGGCTGGTCCTCTGGCCACCTCCCCTGGCTGCAAGCTATGGTTTGAGCTCTGCGATATCATAAGGTTCATAACTCAGCGGGGAACTCTAGCAGAATAATGGCAGACCTATCAATGATCTTGCTTTGAAATAATGGTTCAAATGAACCCAAACTTGGGTGACATAGCTCATGGGGCACCCGAGAATTCCATTTCTCGGGCTCTGTTGGAGTTACGGGTTCACCGGTACCACGGGAACGATGCCCGTCGGCGCATGGTTCAACACAGTGACGTTCGTGTTTCTAGCGAATGCTCCCACCGTGTTATTAACCAAAAAAGAATGAATACTACAACATGGCTGCTATAGGAAGAAAGCACGTGTTCGGACAATGCAGGACCCCTGCGGTGAAGTGGGAAAACTTCCAGCACTGGCAGCTCACATTACACTGCCTGAGTGCAGGCTGACAGGGGGGGAAGGGAAGCGTGAGCTGCAGAGAAAAGGAGGGAGGGGTAGTTTGCCCTGTGCTTGCAAATGGTGGGGGTTGTAGTACTATGGGGGAGAGTTCTGGAAACAGCACCAGAAATGAAGCTTCAGTATCATCACACCTCCCCCCTTTTGAGGGCGCTACGGAGGCATGACCTCTCGGTAATCCGACATGCGCACCTCAGCGGGTTTGCCACGTCGTGATAACCCATCAGCATTCCCATGATCACTGCCTTTCTTGTGTTGTACGGCAAAATCATACTGCTGCAGGGCAAGGCTCCAGCGTAGCAACCTACCATTGGTTCCGGACACTGTGTGCAGCCAGCTCAGAGGGTTGTGGTCGGTGACCACCTTGAAGGTGCGCCCGTACAGGTAGGGCTGCAAACGTTGCAGTGCCCAGACCATGGCCAGGCACTCCTTCTCGATGGTGGAGTATGCCACTTCCCTTGGCAGAAGTTTCCGGCTCAGGTACAACACGGGGTGCTCCTGGTCCCCCGAATCAACCTGGCTGAGTACAGCACCGAGGCCAAATTCGCTGGCATCAGTCTGTACCAGGAAGGGCCGACTGCTGTCGACGGCTCTCAACACTGGAGAGCTGCACAGGGCTGTTTTCAAAGCTCGGAATGCCGCCTCACAGCCATCTGTCCAGTTGACTGTTTGGGGTAGACCGCCCTTGGTGAGGTCCGTCAAGGGTTTTGCAATGGCGCTATAGTTCGGTACGAAACGCCTATAGTACCCTGCAGTGCCCAGGAAGGACTTCACCTGCTTTTTGGTCCTGGGGGTGGGCCAGGACACGATCGCGTCCACTTTCTCGGGCTCTGGACTCATGGAACCCCCGCCTACCCGGTGCCCCAGGTAGTGGACCTCCCTCATGCCCATCTGGCATTTTCCCGGCTTGATGGTCAGACCTGCCTGGTGAATACGCTTGAGCACCTCCTGGAGATGCTGAAGGTGTTCCTCCCAGGTGGAACTGAAGACGGCAATGTCGTCCAGGTACGCCACAGCGTACTCCTCCAGTCCCTGAAGCAGGTGGTTGACCATCCGCTGGAAAGTGGCAGGGGCATTCTTCATGCCGAAAGGCATGACCGTCGACTCGTACAGTCCAAAAGGGGTGATAAAGGCAGATTTCTCCTGCGCCGCCGGGCTCAAGGGAATCTGCCAGTCCACGCAGAACCGGGTGGTCCGATCCTTTTTTGGCACGAGAACTACAGGTGAGGCCCACGCGCTTTTGGACGGCCGGATCACCCCCAGCTGCAACATCTCATGGATCTCCTGGCGCATAATCTGCTGCACTTCCTCAGAGATCTGATAAGGTGTCCGCCGTAACGGGGCGTGATTCCCGGTGTCCACCTCGTGGACTGCCAACTCGGTCCTTCCGGGTCGGTTCGTGAACTCGGCCCGGAAGGGTTCCAGAGTGGTCAGCAACTGCAACCGCTGGGAGACGGTTAGGAGGCATTTACCTCCATGTCCTCAATGGACCCATTGGCATTAGCTTGGGCCAGCATGTCTAGGAGGGGATCCTCTTCCCCGTCCTCGGGCAGATTGCAGACCGGTAGGACGCAGGCTTCACGTTGGTGATGGGCCTTCATCATGTTGACGTGAAAGGCCTTGCGCCTACCCCGAGTGTGGTCAAGCGTGACCACGTAGGTGGCTGGGTTGAGCTGTTGGTGCACGACGTACGGGCCTTCTCAGGCTGCCTGAAGCTTATCCTTTGGTACGGGGACCAGCACCCACACCTTTTGACCCACCTGGTAGGTCCGCTCCCGGGCGTTCTGGTCGTACCAGTGCTTCTGGTCAGCCTGAGCCTGCGTCATGTTGTCATGCACCAACTGCGTCAAGGTCTGCATCTTGTCGCGGAAGCGCATGACATAATCCACGATGGACACTTCCGTGGGGTTTGGCTCATCTTCCCAGGATTCTCTTATCAACCCAAGGGGTCCCCGGACTCGCCTACCATACAGGAGCTCGAAGGGGGAGAACCCCGTCGAGGCCTGCGGGACTTCTCTGTAGGCAAATAGCAGGTGTGGGAGGTACCGCTCCCAATCGCGTCCCTGGGTCTCAACCAGCATGCGGAGCATCTGTTTGAGGGTACCGTTAAAGCGCTCACACAAACCATTGGTCTGTGGGTGATACGCACTCGATACCATACGCGTCACCTGCATTTTGCTGCAGAGAGCCTTCATTAGGCGAGACATAAATTGGGTCCCTTGATCGGTAAGCATCTCCCTGGGAAATCCTACCCGTGAAAAGATGGTCACCAGTGCATCTGCCACCTTATCTGCCCTAGTTGAGGACAGAGCTACCGCCTCCGGGTACCGGGTAGCGTAGTCTACCACAGTCAGGATGTATTGCTTTCCAGAGCTGCTGGGGACGGCCAGCGGGCCCACAATGTCCACCGCGATCCTCTGGAAAGGCTCCTCTATCACTGGCAACGGGATCAGGGGAGCCTTAAGAGCAGGCCCCGCCTTCCCCACTCTTTGACAGGTGATACAGGAGCGGCAGTAGTTAGTCACATCTGTCCCCATCTTGGGCCAATAGAAGTGTTGAGACAGCCGTGCCTTAGTTTTGCTAATCCCCAAGTGTCCAGCAAGTGGAATCTCATGGGCAATCCTCAACAACTCACCTCGGAACTGGTGCGGGACGACCAGCTGTTTTTCCCTCAACCACTCCTTTTGGGAATCTCCGGGTACTGTCTCCCGGTACAACCTTCCTCGTTCCCAGAACACCCTCTCCTTATCAGTCACGGAGGTGGGCGTCTCGGCGAGGTGCCTCAAGTTCTCCAGGCTCGCATCTGAGTGCAGAGCGGCCTGGAACTCCTGGCTGGAGGCAGCCAGAAGTGACGTCAGGGTTCCTTCCTCACTGGGACCCTCTGGGACCGGCTCTGGGTCCACCTCTGGTTCAGTCTCTCCTGTAGCGGAGGAGGGTCCAGATGGCAGGGCGCTACCTGCGATCCGGGCACTCTGACTGCGGGTGACAGCAGCTACATATGCAGTCTCCCCGGGGATTTCTATAGACCCATCAGCCTGCGCTGCTATGGGCTCTACCTCCCCATCCACCCCCAACACTTCAGGAGCAGTGCTACTTATGGGCCAGTTACCTTCCTCGGTGGCACTGGTCAGTGTCATGGCGTCACCTTCCTCCCGGTTCCCATGCACCTCCCCATTTCCTTGAGCACTGTCGCTTGCTCCTGCTAGGGGTTCCTCAGCCGTCTCACTCCGCAGAGCGACGGGACTGAACGCTCCTGTACCTGTGGACACATCTACCACTTCAGAGAAAGGGTTAACAGATTCAGATGGCACAGATACATCACTATCAACATCAGTCCTAGGGAAAGAAAGGTTATCAGTTGCATCATCACTTCGCAAAGCATTAGCAGGTAACACAATCAGTTTCCCATCATCATCAACATCAACATCATGGTTAACGTTAACCTTATCATCAGATTGGGACGGGGTGTCAGGGACATAGTACGCCACCATCCTCCCCAGATCAGTCCCCAATAAAACATCAGTGGGCAGGTTTTCGGACACCCCCACTTCCTTCACCCCGCTCCCGGTACCCCAGTCAATGAAAACTCGGGCTATCGGCAAGGGGTAGTGGACACCCCCAATCCCTGTGACAGTTAGGGTTTTCCCCGGAATCAACTCTTCAGGGGCCGCCAGTTCGGGTCGGATGAGGGTTCGCTCAGCCCCGGTGTCCTTGAGGCCTGTAGCAAGACGGGCCCCCACGCGGACGGGCTGCACGTTGTCGTCAACCCTCCCCACCACACCACCCACCAAAAGTACAGAGGCGTTGGGCCCGAAGGCCTTGGCTGGGGGGTTCTTCTGCCTCTCCGGACAGGTGGCGCTGATGTGACCAGTCCTTTTACAGGAGAAACACTGGCGGGGGTCTGATGTAGGCCTGGCGCTGGCAAAGGGGATAGTGCCTCCAGAGGGACGACTGGCAGGGGCACTGGGGTTGGTTACAGGCTTACCCCCTCCCCAGCGGGTGGTGACGGGCTTCCGCACCTCGGGTTTCCGGTTGGCCTCATAGCTGTCGGCGATCCGTGCTGTTCTGACCGCGTCCTCCGGTTCTCGGTCCAGGAGGAACTGTCGGACCTCAGCTGGGCACAGATGCAGGAACTGGTCTTTGATCATCAGGTCCCTCAGCTTCTCAAAGGTGTCAACTGACAGTCCATGGACCCACTGGTCAAAGTGGTTCCTGAGTCCTTGCACCACATCGCTATAACTGTCGTGTGGGCCACGTTGGAGGTTCCGGAACTTCTTTCGGTATACCTCAGGGGTTAGCTGGTACTTGGCAATCAGGGCCTGCTTGATGGCCTGATAGTTGTCATCTTGATCCGGCGTGAGTGAAGCAAACGCCTCCAGAGCTTTGCCCTTTAGCCCGGGAGTCAAGTACCTGGCCCATTGGTTGTCAGGCAGCCGGTACTGTCTGCAGACTTTCTCAAAGGCCCGCAGAAAAGTGTCCAAGTCTCCGTCCTTTTCCATCACGGGAAAGTGCTCCGGCCGGGGCTTGGGACTCTGAGCGCTGCTGGGCACACTGCTCTGGGCTGTGGAGGGCATTGCCCCTTGTCTGAGCAGCTCCAGTTCATGGGCTCTCTGAGCTTCCCGCTCGGCTCTCTCAGCCTCCCGCTCGGCCCTCTCGGCCTCTCGCTGGGCTCTCTCGGCCTCTCGCTGGTTGGCCTCTCGCTGGTCGGCTCTCTCTTGAGCTTTCTGGATCAGCTTCAGGCGTTCTTCATGGTCGTCAGTGGAGAGTCCCGCCAGGGCCGCCTGCAGGTAAGGGTCCATCCCGCCCTGGGTGTAAGCAGTCAGGGGTTGGGCCTCTGCTCCTGCGGCACCACCTTGGCTTGGGCCGGCTCCTGCGCCCTCCTCGCTCTGAGCTTGGTCCCGTGCCATCAGGGCCTGGATCACTGCGGCCTTGGTTTGGTCCATGGGGACAATCTGCCTCCACTCGCATATGGCTAGAAGAGTTTCCCTGCTACTCCGATTATACCAGTCTAATCCCCTCGTAGCCATGGTTGCCAAATAAAAGATAGGATAGAAAAACAAAGAGAAGGGAGGGGTAACCGCAAGTACACACAATTGTCTCAGGACTAATAAACACTGAGTCTGTTCTCCAAAACTTTAGCTGCAGGGTCGCTGAAGAACCGTGCAAGTTTTTTAGTGAATGGAATGATTGCTCAAACCAGATCACTAATGCTCTATAATCCCACCGCTTGCCACCAATATGTGATGAACGGTGCCGCGGTCCGCCACACGGTAGCCCGGGGGTCACGGCTTGTGATCCCACCGCTGCCACCACATGTGATGGAACGTGCACACACACGACGGCTGCTGCCGTCCGACCCAGTAAACTGCAGGGATTTATAACTATCCCACTTCCACTTAGGAACTTGCAGCTCTCTGGCGCCCCCCTTACCCTCAGGTCAGTCAGGGAACTGCACCTAGGATAATTGGTCGCCAGACGGGTCACTTGGATGTGTGCTGGCTATTGGGCACGCTGCAGTGAGGGAATTATAATTACTCCTGGCTGCAGCCAGGCAATACCCTTATAAGACCCGTTCCGTCACTGCCAGCGCCACCCAATAGACTAACACTTTACACCCCTTTCCTTTAGCTGCCACCAGCTACGGGTTTGACTTAATACACAATTTATCAAGAGGGTCCGTAGCAACCCCAAAACAGTAGCGTAGTACGTCAGGCATGTGAAAATTCGTTTATAGAGCAGGAGAAACAAACTAATAAATTTATAGGTTTATTCCTTAAAAAACAGGCAATGCTTATATAATATAAAAAGATGTAACAAACTGAGACAATATCGTTATGTACAGATGCAGTTATAAAATAAAATGGGATTAAGACTGAAAGATAACTCACATGGTTGTTAGATCATTACAGGCAAGCCAGGCTGGGGGAAGGAGCCACGTCATAGTTCATTGGGAGATCTCTTACTCAGCACATCCCAGCAGAAAGACTCCCCTAAGGAACTTCACTGTAAGACTTATGCAGGTCAGCTTCTGACCTCACAAAAAGGGCTGGTCCTCTGGCCACCTCCCCTGGCTGCAAGCTATGGTTTGAGCTCTGCGATATCATAAGGTTCATAACTCAGCGGGGAACTCTAGCAGAATAATGGCAGACCTATCAATGATCTTGCTTTGAAATAATGGTTCAAATGAACCCAAACTTGGGTGACATAGCTCATGGGGCACACGAGAATTCCATTTCTCGGGCTCTGTTGGAGTTACGGGTTCACCGGTACCACGGGAACGATGCCCGTCGGCGCATGGTTCAACACAGTGACGTTCCTGTTTCTAGCGAATGCCCCACCGTGTTATTAACCAAAAAAGAATGAATACTACAACATGGCTGCTATAGGAAGAAAGCACGTGTTCGGACAATGCAGGACCCCTGCGGTGAAGCGGGAAAACTTCCAGCACTGGCAGCTCACATTACACTGCCTGAGTGCAGGCTGACAGTGGGGGAAGGGAAGCGTGAGCTGCAGAGAAAAGGAGGGAGGGGTAGTTTGCCCTGTGCTTGCAAACGGTGGGGGTTGTAGTACTATGGGGAGAGTTCTGGAAACAGCACCAGAAATGAAGCTTCAGTATCATCACACTCATCATCTCCCCTATACTGTGTAACCCCTGCACCTCTCATCATCTCCCCTATACTGTGTAACCCCAGACTCTCATCATCTCCCCCTATACTGTGTAACCCCAGCCTCTCATCATATCCCCCTATACTGTGTAATCCCATCCTCTCATCATCTCCCCCTATACTGTGTAACCCCTGCACCTCTCATCATCTCCCCCTATACTGTGTAACCCCTGCACCTCTCATCATCTCCCCCTATACTCTGTAA